>JAASFQ010000917.1:0-12236 GCA_023333845.1 Globisporangium polare | reverse complement strand
GGCCAGCGGCTACGACGACGCCCTCTACCCGTCGTTCCCCGGTCAGCAGCAGGCACAGGAGCAGCCGAGCGCTCCGTTCTATGGCGACGTCCCGCAGGCGCAGGCCCTACCGGTGCACTACAACCCCAACAGTGCAGCCCCACAACAGCAGCGACACGCGCAGTACCAGTACCCGACGCGCCCGCCACCGCCGCCACCAGCGTACCAACCGCTCCAGCTCGTGCCGCCTTCACACAGGCGCGACTACCGTGAGCGCGGCTGCATCGGCTCAACGCTGAAGCTGATGGTCTTCCACTTCCTCAATGCGCTCCTGGGCATCATCGGGTTCGTGCTGATCATCAGCGGCGTCAACATCTCCATTGGTCTCCTCCCGCTCTGCTGCATCGGCATCGTGCTCTTCCGCGGGGTGTTCTACGTCGTCGGCGTGCTCGCCAAGCTCGACGTGAAGCTCTACAACTACATCTCACCACCGAGTGAGCACGTGTACGTGGACATCCCACAGCAGGTGCGCTTCCTGGGGATCGCGGGGGAGCGACTGTCGCCCAAGCTGTTCTCGTTCTCGCCGCTCGCGATCACGGCAGGGCTGTACTTCAGCACGGTCAAGTTCGCGGTGGGACTGCTGAGTGCTGTCGTGGTGTCGCTGTTCGCGGGGCTGCTGGGCGCGCTGGGCACGGCGCTGTCGGACAACGATTTCGTGCACGACAGCTACAACATCCAGTTTGGCAGCCGCAAGATCGACGCGCGTGCGAATTTACCAGAATTCGTGCTCGTCTGGGTCTGCATGTTCGTGATCAGCATCGCACTCATGCACCTGGTGGCCAGGGCCTCGCGCGCATCCACGCGCTTCTTCTGCTGCGAGAAGTTCTCCACCTACCGCTACGTCAACACGGTGCAGTTCGCGCAGCCAGCGGCGCAGGCGCCCATGAACGCCAGCTACGGAACGTACTGATAGTAATGATACCGGTAGTCTGGGCAATCAGGAAGTCGATAAGCGAGCGGTTGAAAGGAGATTGGAGGTTTTGAAGTCGCAATCGTTGTTGTGTGGCTTCTTGCGGTGACAGATTGATTGGCTGCGCGTCAACCGCAGCTCAGCTGTCTCGAGATGGGCTCACAAATTCTTGATCTCCTCTAGTATTGGTATGCAGGCAGTTTGGTCACTTCCATCAGCTAAGAAGGTCAGACTGCTGTTGCGTCTTGTAGGTTCTGTGTGACCAGCTGCTTCGACATTTTAGAAAGGGTTATGAATGATTGCTTTACCGCCATTCTCGCCCAGTCGACTCTCAATCCCGTGGTCGCACATACAAAGATCAACTGAGAGCTCCTCGTTGTGACATCTGGGTACAGCGACTTTGATCCACAGCTGCGAACGACTGGTTTGTTTCCCTCCTTTTCTTTTTCTTTCTTTCTCGCCACCTCACATTCCCGCCAGCGACTGAGTCAGGGTCATTGGCCTCTTTGTCACTCGCCAAGCAA
The DNA here is from genome assembly GCA_023333845.1 of Globisporangium polare. NCBI lineage: Eukaryota > Oomycota > Peronosporomycetes > Pythiales > Pythiaceae > Globisporangium > Globisporangium polare. The sequence goes on along the minus strand of JAASFQ010000917.1, from coordinate 10,763 downwards.
GCCGCAGACGACCGCCATGAAGCCCGGAGAGAAGCCCTCGGACGCGCTGTACCCGTCGCTGACCGAGCCCAGCGCGCCGTCGCTCCCGTACGAGCCGCAGCAGTACGCGCACGAGCGCGAGGCCGTGCCGCTCGCGCGCCCCGTGCTCAGCACGGAGTCGCACAGCTCGTACATCGGACCTTCGTCGTCGTCGTCGTCGTTCGCTGACGACAAGAGCTTCGTGCGCCGGACGCTCAAGCTGCTCGTCTTCCACGCGCTCAACTCGAGCCTGGGCGTCATCGGCTTCGTCACGGTCGTCGTGGGCTCGGCGCTCTCGATCGGCCTGCTGCCGCTCTGCTGCCTCGGCGTGCTCGTCTTCCGCGTCGTGCTCTACCTAGTCGGCTTCCTCGCCGAGCTCGACGTGAGCCTCTACAACTTCATCGCGCCGGCCGAGGAGCACGTGTACCTGAGCATCCCGCGCCGCGCGGCAGTACTGGGCATCTCGGGCGAGCGCCTCTCGCCCAAGCTCTCGTCGTTCTCGCCGCTGGCGCTGCTCGCGGCGCTCTACTTCGCGACGATCAAGTTCGTGCTGTCGTTGCTGAGCGCGATCACGCTCTCGTTCTCGGTCTCGTTCCCGCTCAACGCGCTCTCGGAGGGCGATCTCCCCGAGGGCTTCGGGGGCTTCTTCGGGCTGCTCATGTTCCTCTTCCTCTCGGCCATCTTCCTCTTCATCGGCGTCGCGCTCATGCACGGCGTCGCGAGCCTCTCGCGCCGCGCCACGCGCTACTTCTGCTGCGAAAAGTTCTCCACGTACCGCTACGTGCACACGGAGCACTACCCGGCGGCCGCGACCTACGGCTCCACTGGCGCGTACAACGTCTAAGACGGTTGAGGTTGTGCAGAGCAGCCATTGTGTGACTTCCATTTTGAATTTGCTGTCGTCAGCCATTGTGTGCGTTTTTTGAGAGAGAAGGATACCCGATTTAAGCCGAATGAAGAACCGGTTGGTGTTCACAGTGATTGCTGACATTGTATGACTGCTTTGCTTTTATATTCTACCACGAGGCACTTCCAAGGCAAAATGGGGCTACTGCGCGCGGCACTTCGTTCGTACCAGCTCACCCCACGGCCTGTGCTCTCGTGTCTGACTGCCAATGACATCCATCCACACGACTAATACTTACTTACGCTCCACAGACGACGCTTCTTATAGACGACACGACCACTTGACTTGGAGACAGAGAGAGGGAGGCCTGAGACCTAGGCGGTCTTGCCGAAGTCCTGCGTCCAGTAGGTCTTGTAGTTGCCGCAGCCGCTGTCGACCTTGGCGAAGCCCACGTCCACGACGTCCTTGTTGAGGATGTTGGCCTTGTGGCCTGGCGAGTTCCACCACGAGGTCATGACCTGGTCGACAGACGTCTGGCCGGCGGCCACGTTCTCGGCGGCGGTACCCCAGTTGTAGCCCTCCGCAGACATGCGGTCCCACGGCTCCGAGCCGTCCGCGCCTTCGTGAGTCATCGTGCATCGGGTCGACTGGTCCTGGGAGTGCTCCATGGCAGCCTTGTGCAGGCGGACGTCGACGCGGAGGGCTCCGAGTCCCTGGCTCGCGCGGTAGGCGTTCAGACGCTGGAGCATCGCGGCGCTGTCGCTGGCGCTCAGGCCGTTGTCGAACGACCCGCCGCCCTGCTGCTGCTGGGAGCTGTCGCCGAAGCGGCCAGTGACGTAGCCGCAGCCGACGCCCCAGGCCGTGGTCTTGGTGCCCGAGCTGCCGTTCTTGAGCCAGCAGGTGCCGCCGTTGTAGTTGCTCCAGCTCCAGTGCGAGCAGGAGCTGTCGTTCGCGCAGATGTCGCCACAGACGTCCGGGATGGCGGCCACCGAGTAGATGTCCTGGCCGTAGAAGTCGCAGTCGTTCTCCCACATCACGCGGCCCTGGGAGCCCACCTGGTACGCTGAACTGATCGGGGCGGCCGCGGCCGCGAGCGCCGAGAGCAGGAGGACAGTCGAGAGCTGCATGTTGATTGGGATGGAGGAGGGGAGGTGCTGGGTTGGCTGGTGCTCGAGATGAGGCGAATGGCAAAGTGAGATCACTGGGAGCATCTGAAGACCGCAGTCCACCTCCCCAGTTGCCATTGGCCTCATGGCGCGCGAGGAGCGACAGACAGGCCGACAACCGCACAACGACAACACATTCCGACCCGTCGGCTGGCGGGCTTCTCCGTCTGCTGCGTTGGACGCCACTTCAGCTTTCTGGCGCTTGACGCCAGACGCGACCATAGCGAAATCAAGTGAGAATGGCCGGCTCCAAGCCGGAACGCGGCGCCCAACCAGCTGGGGCGGCGCGTAAAGGCTCTATTTTTGGACCGGGCTCGATTGTTTGTGGACGACACGCATTCTACAGTACTTGTCCGCATTACGTCCATAGTGAAACCAAGTGAGAGGCGGTCGGTCGGAAAAATCGAACTGACTCCTTCGTGTGAACCTGTGTCACCGATAGCTACAGGAGTCAGCACGGATCTGCTGGCGTCTGGTCGGTGACGGGAGTGACTCAAAATGGCAGGAGCTTTCAGCTCGACAGTCAGTTTGTATCGTAAAAGCAAGCCCGAGAAACCGGCTTCGGAGCAACGAAGGCGCTTCTACGGCCAAGGGCTCAAGCTCCAAGCCGCAATGCGATCGTGGCGGAAGCCTTCCATCCGTCAGCTGGCTTGGCTGGCATTACAGTGCGCTCAGCCATCCAAGGCCCAGCCAGCTGGAGGCTGCGCTTTTTCGTTGAGGACTCTTGAGCACAGGTGCAGTGTAAATGCACCCGACCGACCAAACCTCTACTGCGATACGCTTGGTCTCAGCTGGATCTGCACGCCGTGGCGCATTCTCCAGCGTCATGGCGGGTTGTGTCCGAGTTTACTGTCTGCCTGGGTCAAGGAGCAACACGAGCGCACGGCTCAGAGCCAACGGTGTACTGCGCTGGAGTAGGCACGGATGGCCACATTGCCACCTGACAAGAGCGAAATGATCCGCTGCAGCAGGCGCCCGGAAACCAACTGGAAGCCCCGACGAAGCGCATTCGCCGCCTTTCCTCTATAAAAGCTGGCCAGTGACAGCCCAGAAACCACGACGTTCCACAGCAAGCATTATGCGCAATCAGGTTGTATTTGCGATAGATACAACAGCCATCGACTCTACGAGAATGAAGAAAGTATGCAAGTATCAAGCGCTTGACGACAGGATACAACCCAGTCAGCCTCGCTACACAATCGCAAGGAGTGGCGTCCGTCGTCGTCCCGACTTCTTCTCCGTCCACAGAGGCGCGGGTCTGTCCACTGGACCCACGCGCCACCACCGGCACTCTTTCCATGGAGCTCTTGATAAACGACGGCCGCGCTCAGCCATCCAGTCGTCCCACGACCGCGTCGCTTACGCGGGCTTGGCGAAGTCCTGCGTCCAGTAGACCTGGTAGCTGCCGCAGCCGCTGTTGGTGGCCTTGGCGAAGCCCACCTCGGTCACGACCGAGTCGAGCAGGTTCTTCTTGTGCGCGGGCGAGTTGTACCAGGCGGTCATGACCTGGTCGACGCTCGTCTGGCCGCCGGCCACGTTCTCCGAGACCGTGCTCCAGTGGTAGCCCTGGTTCGTGATGCGCTGCGAGAAATCGGTGCCGTCGGGGCTCGGGTGGCCCACCGTGCACGTCTGCGCCTGCTGTTGCGAGTGCAGGAGCGCCGCAGCCATCAGCGTCGCGCTGATCGTGAGCGCGCCCACGCCGTTCTGCGCGCGGTACGAGTTGATGCGCGAGAGCATCTCGCTCGTCTCGGCGGCGCTCAGGCCGTTGTTGTACGAACCCCCGGACGACGCGATGTTCTGGTTCGAGTTGGAGCTGCTCGCGTCCGCCGCGCGGCCCACGACGTAGCCGCACGCGGCGCCGCTGAGCCAGCTGGTGCCCGGGTTGCCGCCGCTCTTGAACCAGCACGTGCCGCCGTTGTAGTTGGTCCACGTCCAGTGCGTGCAGCCGCTGTCGTTGATGCAGAGGTCGCCGCAGGACTCGCCGCCCGCGCGCACCGAGTACGAGTCCTGTCCGTAGAAGTCGCAGTTATTGTCCCACATCACGCGGCCCTGCGAGCCGACCTGGAACGCGGACGCCGTCGGCACGAGCTCCGTCACGGCCACGAGGAGCGTCGCCGCGGAGAGCAGCACGAGCGCGCTTGGGGGCTGCATGCTGGCTGTGGGGAGGCTGGTAGCAGGTTGATGCTCGTCCCAGCGGTGTCGCGCGGATTGGAGACTGCTCGTGTCCTATTGCCTCACTGTGCTGTCTGACAGGACGGCGCCGAGGAGCTCAACGAGGGAAGGGTGGGTGGCATTTCCATTCAGACTCCGGTGCCAGCGATGGCCGATGTGCAAGTTCGGACAAATCCTTGTATATTGCGTGGGTGTTGTTTACGAGTGATATGCAGTATTCTGCAGGGTGCGCGAGTGGCTAAACCTGCCTGTATTATTCACTACGGAGCTGTCTGTAATATAAAGGTAGTAGAAGGCGAGGTCTCGGTTGTGATGGGCATGATCGCTTTTTGGAGGCGGCACCGAGCAATTCTGACGACAACACAGCATTTGTGCTAATGCTGCCGATCGTTGTTCCCGCGTGTACGATTGAGCTGTACATACAATGCGCGAGGAAATGTTGTGCTGTATGCTTTCGATACACAACCCATTTACGCTCGGTAGCACAAGCATTACGGAGTAGAGGTCGTGAGTGGCAACGTCACGACGCCACCTCTCTGTGTCCTGCGCTCCATAGCAAGAGCTTCGCGTGGGTGCGAACCCTCGCGTGCGTAACAGCGACTCCGGATCCCCACGACAGCCCTCATCCATTCCTGGCCGTGGCTCTCTCTCTCTCTCTCTCTCGTGCGATCTGGATCGCTTTTCGTCGTCCTTGGGTCGCTTTTGCTTGAACGTGAGGAGGACTTCTCTCGGTGGGGGCTCTCAAGGATTAACGGAGGTCCACTCCATCACCCTCCGTCAATGAACGCCTCGAAGAGACACAAGGGGGTTGCATCGACACACTGAGCTCATGAATGGACAGAGCGTGTTGAGTTCTTACAGCACAAGGTTTGTGTTTGTTTGTATTGTTTCTCGGTCTTCTTTCAAATGCTGGCGCCTTGGCGAGCGAGCAGCTTCTATCGCTACCCGCCAGCCAGAGCACAGATCGGACGCCACTGTACAACTCCACTTCACACACAGTTATCGCTGCAACAAGACATTGCTGACCGCTTCTTACGAGCTCTTGCCAAAGTCCTGCGTCCAGTAGGTCTTGTAGTTGCCGCAGCCGTTGTTGACGGCCTTGCCGAAGCCCACGTCGCGCACGTCGGCGTTGAGGATGTTGGCGCGGTGGCCTGGCGAGTTCCACCATGAGGTCATGACCTGGTCGACGGACGTCTGGCCGGCCGCGACGTTCTCGGCCGCCGTGCTCCACGAGTAGCCCTGCGTGGCCATGCGGTCCCAGGCCTTGGAGCCGTCCGCGCCGTCGTGGGTCATCGTGCACCGGTTCGCCTGGTCCTGCGAGTGGACCGCGGACGCCGCGTGCAGACGCGAGTCCATCTGGAGCTGCACGAGGCCGTTCTGGGCACGATACGCGTTCACGCTGTTGAGCATCGCCTGGTTCTCCACGACGTTGAGGCCGTTGTTGCTCGCTGCTGGGGCCGGAGCTGGAGTCGAGACGCCCTGGTTCGTGCTGGAGTCCGTCAGCGAGAAGCGGCCGATGACGTAGCCGCAGCCGGCGCCGTACTTCTGGAGCTTGGTGTTGGAGCTCGTCTGCTTGAGCCAGCACGTGCCGCCGTTGTAGGTGGTCCACGTCCAGTGCGAGCACGAGTTGTCGCCCGCGCAGATGTCCCCGCAGACGTCCGGGATGCCGCGCACCGTGCGCAGGTCCTTGCCGTAGAAGTCGCAGTCGTTCTCCCACATCACACGGCCCTGCGAGCCTGTCTGGAACGCCGAGGTGAACGTCGGCAGCGCGACGGCCGAGGCGAGGAGCGCGATCGTTGCGGCGAATCTCTGCATTCTGCTGCTGTGTGTGGGTCTACTGGAAATCTGCTGCTCTGTTGGTGTGGATTTATTTGGAGGCTGAGCTGGCTGGGGGTGACAGCGCAAGTTGGTGAATGAGGAAGACAGTGGAGCGCGAGAGGTATGTGAGCGGATCCGATGCCGACGCACTGCTGGATAGAGAGCGCAACCCCCAGTGCGTCTGCTGCTGTTGGGCTGTTGGCCGCCGCCCAGCCCTTCCATACTAAAGCGCACTGACGCGATCCAGATGCTGCTCGCAGGTGGCGCACCGGATCACCCGAGTCCATTGGTGATCCGCGTACTGTACCCATCTGCTTTCCACCACGTAAAGGGTCTGCAACTGAAATTGGCACGTCCCCAGTAACTCTCGATGAAGTTTGCAGGGAGGCTGCACTCAAGAGCACCTGTCAGTCCCAACTGGACGTGCGGGCCGGACTCGCTCGATCTAACGACAGTGAGCTCAAGGGCCTGTATGTAGAGGAGACTTGGGAGCGAATTCCAGGATCAACCGCCCGCCCGTCCGACTTCCGCTGAACGGTATCCTCGAAGGAGAGAAGAAGCGCATTGAGCCTTCTGCCTGGGCTGGAGCTCATAGTGGGCGTCGAGGACTTCTTCGAAAGGTATGGCGCTGAGCGTATGCAAGAGGAAGGCGATGGCTCGGAGCATGAAGTGTCCTCCGCAGCATTCGGAGCTCTTCGCACGTGACCAATTCAGATGGGTTCAAGTGGCTGAGAGGCAGCACGAGTGGGCTCTTGTGAGCACCTGGTTGGCTGTAAATCGACGCAAATGCAAATCCGTTGGTTTAAAATCAGTTGCACTCTGGCTCTTTTTCCAAGAGCTCACAGCTCTTCGCTGAAAAGTGTAGCCATCCAGAGCGCGTTCGTTCGCCCAGCTGACGGATGGGTCGTGTGGACCGGTGCTTGAGCACGCACTTGGGATGCTCTGGCTCAGCGTTCGTATCATCTTTCACCACGTAGCCGAATTGCACCTGCTCATCCGAATGGATCCAAGTGTCTACCGCTCCTCTGCAGATTACAGCAGTGGACGTCTGTGGCTGTGGATGTTTCGGATCTCCTTTACGAGATGGAAGGTATCCAACAGTTCGCTGTTCTTTGATGTGTGCTTGATGAGCTGCATGAGCGGGGAGGGAGGGGGCGAAAGATCACATGGCTCGCAGAATCGGTGGCCCTGCGAGGCACGAGATCCCTCGCGAGTGAGCCAGGCTCTTCTGAACTGGTTGCTCAGATTGGATGTTCGGAGACGCATGAAGAGGAGCGACGGGCGTCAGCGAACTGAAACCTCATGAGCAACTGAGACGTCTTGCGGAAAGCTCGATGGGCAGTCAAAGGATGTCTGCTGCATCAGTAGGACAGCATCGCCCGGAGAACGAGTGGGTCCGAATCCTTTCTCTGGAGTGGATCCTTTCTACTCACGAGGTGGGACTTCAGAGCACCATCAGTGAAATGATCTCAAGTCGGGTCCATCACATCCACGCATTCGTACCAGCCTCATGACAAGCAAACCCAACAACTCTTGCGTATCAATAGCAGGAGTGTATTCATCGGTATGCAGTCTGCTTCGTCCTATCCTGTTTCTTTTGCTTTTCGTCCTTTAATGTCTACGAATCTGATCCTTCGCTCGTTCACTATCTCGCTCTAGTTTCGGCTCTTGGAGCGGGCCGAGAGGAGCTGCTTGGCCACAGCGACGCACTCGGCGCCGATCGTCTTGCACGCGGCCTCGATGTCCTTCTTCGAGTGGATCGCAGACACCGACACGCGCACGCTCGGCAGCGGCTCGAACGTCTGATGCTTCTTGTAGCGCGGCGAGATGACGGCAATGCCCTTGCTCTGCAGGTTCGTCATCACCTGGTCGCAGATCGCGCGGGCGACAGCGCGCTGCTCGGCCTCGTTGCCCACGCGCTCGAGCACCTTCTCCTGCACACGCACGTGAAGAATGGGCGACTCGCGCGCGCTCGTGATGTGGAATTCGCTCTTCGCGGTGGCCGTGAGCGTGTCGTACGCGAGGTTCGCGTTCGCGCGCAGCCGGGTGAACAGCTGCGGCTCCGAGCGCATGATGCGGATCGCCTCCGACGTGCACGCCGACGTGAACGGTGGCGGCGACGCAGAGAACACGTAACCGGCACTGTTGATGCGCTGGTAGTCGACAACTTCCTGCGAGCCCGTGCTGAAGCCGCCGACACCGGCAGCCGCGCCCGCGAGCGAGCCACAGATGATCGCAACGTCCGCGACGTCCACGCCGTAGTGCTCCGTGATGCCGCGGCCGTTGGCGCCGAGCACGCCGAACGAAAACGACTCGTCGAGGAACAGGCGGAAGTAGTACTTCTCGCAGAGCGCGACGACCTTCGGCAGGTCGATCACGTCGCCGTGGTTGCGGAAGAGCGACTCCGTGACCACGTAGCGGCGCTGGCAGTCCGAGCCGCGGCCGGCCTTCTTGTCCGCGTCGCGCACGCTCTTGAGCACGCGCTCGAGGTCGTCCAGGTTGTTGTGCTTGTAGTAGAACGTCGTGCAGCGCGCGAGCGTGGCGCCCACGAGGATCGAGTCGTTGCAGCCCTCGTCCACGACGATGAGGTCGCCGCGCTTGGCGAACGCAGGCAGCACGGTCGACGACGTCGCCTCCGTGTCCGAGAACGTGAGCGCGTCCGGCGTGCCGATGAGCTTCGCGATATCCTTCTCCAGAATCTCGTGCGTGTCGATGGTGCCGTAGAAGCCGCGTGGGCCGCACGAACCGCAGCCGTACTTCTTCAGCGCCGTCACGGCCGTGTCCTTGAGCTCCTGGCGGCTGCCGAGGCCCAGGAAGTCAAAGGTGGCGAGGTTCAGCAGCGGGCGGTCGATGCCCTGCAGCTTAATGTGCGTGTCCGGGTGGGACTCGACGATGCCGATCGGCTTGGCCTTGGCGGCCTGGTCCTTCGGGGCCGGCGGCACGATCGGCTCGGGGGTCCACTCGGACACGAGGTCGTCGATCTCCTTCGCCGAGAGCTTCACGCCCTTGTTCTTCGGCTTGTCCTTCTTCACGAACGCGATGTAGACCACGAACACGATGAGGAACGTCTCGATGATCACGTGCTCCGGGCTGCGCTCGTAGATCGCGCGGATGTACTCGTAGTACGTGTGCGGCGCGTTCGCGAACGCCTCGCTGATCTTGGTCGCGTCGAGCGACACAAGCGCCTACAAGAGAAACAAACCACACAGAGCCCACGACCATCATCAGTCAGCTTCCATCATCGTCTTCATCCGTGAAACCACCACTTCGCAGCACAGCAGGAAAGCAACGCAACGTACGTCGGCGAAGGGCTTGCCGATCGCTGCCCACCACTCGCTCATGGTGCTCTCGTCGGTCGCTTCTCTTCTCTCTTCTTGTGCGCGGCGCGGCGAAAGCGGGAATGGCTCCTCCGCGTTTCTCTCCTCTCCCTCTCCTCGTTTCGTTCGAGTTCCGAACTGGTGATGGCGAATGTGAGTGTGTGAGGTGTGTGGCCTTTGCGACACGCTCGGGCTTTCTTCCGTAAGCAAGATCTGAAAAGTCGCAAGCGGAGGGAGAGGTTGGGCTATCAGAAGATGGTTACATATATCGCTTCGAAGAGCAGATGCATTTGCACAGGAGCTATTGCAGCAAAGTGCGTACCGATTCGCAATTTTGATAAACAGCATGTGAGGTAGCGCGCGTTTTCAAAGTACGCGACTCGCGCAATCAGCAGCAACTCTCGCACGATAAACCGTGGATTGTCTTTGAACCAGTCTCACCAATATCGCCGATACTTTAACTCAGATAAAAAGAAGCTGCTGGGGACGCGAAAAGTGGGGAGGGAGGGAGTCGAGGCCGGTAATCCGCGCGACCGGCAATTCAGGAAGAGAGAGAATGCGCAGCGAACACGACGACCGGACAACACTTTGCCGAGGCCTTTCTCGCTCGAGCGTCTGCCTCACGCGGGCCAACCTGGCCAGCTCACATCCATCCATCCATCCGCCGTGCCGACGAGGACGGACGATTGCTTCTCCGATGGCCACGCTTGCTATAGCAACACGCGCGTGACAAAGTGTGGAGCTTTGATAGATCTTGCATGGATTTGAGGATATGGATTTGACTCTGCTTCGTCACTTTTGCGGAGAGCAGTGTCTTGCAAGAACGCGGACTCGTTGACTGTGCCTTGCAGGTGGAAATCCACACGAGCTTTTGAGGCGAAACACAACTCGAGGCGAGCAAAAGCTCATCCATCATCATCATCGACGCCATTTGCAATGTGCCAGCAACGTTCTTCCCTCGCAACGCGACCACAGCGTCCGCTTGTCGGAGAGAGGAGGGAAACGCGCGTCGAGCTGATGCAACATTCCCTTCAACACGACCGCTCGCGTTCTGATTGGAACACGCGTGTGGACACCTTCAGCTTTGGCCTCGAACTGAGATTTCCCCTCCCGATACGTCACATAGGGAGGCGAAGATACGAAGTGACTCCGAATCACAATTCCGCTGGCCTCGTGGGGTTCGCAAACGGGGATTCTCGCTTCAAGAAATAGAAAAAGGAGTGTCGGCGCTGAGTGCGGACACTCCTCAATGCTGTCACCGATACGATTTGGACTTGAGGTCGAAACGCAACCTTTGCTTCAGTAGCGTTTGGGGTCAACATCCGCAGCAGCAACAAAAGGAGAACGCTCGCTGGCAAGAGCGTCTGGCGTGCCAGCAGACCTCTCGCGCTGATTCGCACGCTGTTGCCAAGCACGCTGGCCATT
>JAASFQ010000916.1:0-12254 GCA_023333845.1 Globisporangium polare | reverse complement strand
GACTTGCGCTGCGAGTTGGCGCGTGGGGTTTTGAGTTCGCGGAAGCTCCCTCCGTGGCTCTTGTCGCGCGCAGGGGACGCCGGAGGCGCATGGCGCACAAGCTGCGCGCTGGGCTCACTCATGTGCGGTGCTGTCGAGTGTCCTGGGCGGCTGATTGCGAAGTGTCTGCTTGCTGACAGAGCACGAAAGGTGATGGACCCTCGTGCTCTGGACACACATCAATCAAATACATTGCAATGCACGATTCCAGTGCACAATGCTCCTCGACTGTGCATTGTTTGGCCTTCGACTTGCGCGGTGTATCGCATACAGGATGCAAGTTGTTGGCCGAACAATCTGACCAAAACTGCTTTTTCCCCCGCTTTTGAAGAACATGCTTTTTATGGCGTCCTTCAGGATTCATGGTCTGAATGGAGATCAAATGGAGCGACGCGTTCTCTACCTGACGAGGCGCAATGGCCAAGAGACGAGCACACGCATTCGTTCGCTTTAGATAGCCACGCGCGTGTATGTCCTTTCCAAGAAAGGCTCGCGACTCAGCCGATGCGCAGCTCAACTGCTTCCTTTCCGAAAAAGAATAGCACCACCCACGCGAGCCAGCAGCAGCACGGAGAACAAGAGGCACAGTTGGTGGACGTCTTGCAGCTCGACGGAGAGGAGGAGCATCTCCTTGCCACAATCGTGGAGACCGCGATGCGTGAGGACGAGGACACGCCGTTGGCCCTCCACTGGACGATTTTGTCGAGGCGATTGCGATTTTGTTGCACCAGGCAACGAGCACGACGGACTCCACTCCCGTTGCTGCCATGTCCTCTTGCAGAAGAGCTCGCATTCAAGTCTCTTTAGCAAGCGCTACTCTGGTATGTTCGTAGCTGAGCCGCTGGACATCACGTGTCTGCTGTTCTCGATTACTGAGCATTCTCGTAGCGCTCTGCAGCTTGATTGCCTGAACTTGTACCTGTGGACCCAACGCGTCGTTGATGTCGGAGTAGCAAGAACTGCCACCGTGGTTGCGTTCATTGTGAACCTCTATTTGCAAGTGCAGGACTACCCAGGCACGCTGAAGTTTGCGTCGATTCCAGTTGAGAACATCCTATGGCGCTAGTTCAAGAGGCAATGCAAGGCATCCGGACGCCACAAGATGAGTATGATGAAGCTGCAAGGAGTCTGAGGACTGCTGCTGGGTGTCAACTGGGAATGAGACGTGCACATCCAGTTTTGCTATGGCGTCCACTTCGATAGCTCAGAATGCTTTGTTGTATGAAGTTGCTGTGCTTTGCTGATCCCGAGCAAGTCTGTTTCCCAGACCGGACAAGATGACGCTCGACCTCTTTGCATTGGTGGTATATAGTATGCAGAGCCGCGCTGGAGAGCTGCACGCCATCTCGTGGGGACTCATCCCGCTTGGCGCTCGTGCTGCTCTGCCGCGCCAGGCTCTGGACGCAAGAGACCGCCGTGAAGCGCGGGTCGATCGAAAAAGGCGGCAAGAAGGCCAAGCGCGCCGGCAGGAAGGCGAAGAAGAAAGACTCGGGAACTCGGAAGTGATCGTTTCCATTTGCTGTGAGCAAGAGCAAGCCGGATTTGTGGCATTCCGACGTTATGGTATGCACAAGGACGAGATGCTGTACAGGACGCTATGCGCTGGACATAACTGCTGTACATTTCCTGTATACAACGGTAAGGATTCGTATAAAACCTCCCATGGACCGATTTGGTCAAACACGACCGGAACGATATGTCGGAATAAACCTCGAAACCCATGGAAAGGTCAGCTTTGCATCGGAATTGCTCATGGAAGAGCCTTTCGTGGTTTTCGAGGATTATAAATTCGCCAATATTCCTCGAAAACCACGAAAGGTCCTGACATGAGCAATTCCGATACAAACCGACCTCACTTATTGACAACAACCACACTCACCAAGAACGAGCGACAACGAGAGAGCAAAGTCACACGCAGGATGACTGAGCTGGTGGCGGACCACAGCGTGCCCGGCGTCGGCGGGTCGTGCACGAGCAGCTCGTATTCGTGTTTGCTGCTGTCCAGAAGATCGCTGCTGACGAGGGGTCTTTTGTCGAGCTGCTATATGACGCTAAGGTGTTCCCGAGGTACGCGACGCTGATCAGCAGGTCGCTGGCTTTGCTTAAGAAGTACGCGCGCAGAAAGACGCTCTCGCGGCTCGCGTGTCACCGCTGGCTCGTCGAGCAACTGCAGGGTTTCCACGCAGAGATCGACTCGCTTTGCAAGCTGTTCAGCCCGGCGACCGTGGACGAACTGTCGAGATTGGCATGGAAGAAGCAACTGGAAGACGACCAAGTGACTGAGCGCGCTCTCGTGCAGCAGCAGCTAGCAAGCGCGGAGGGAATGCAGTCTATCCCGAGCTACGAGCTGGACTTTCGGGCGAGGAGTTTGACACGGGTTCCTACGGTTGTATGCGTCGCGGCACATGGGGAGGAGCCACTCCTGTGGTCATCAAGTGCTTGCTCCAGTGGGACGAGCACATTCAGAGATTATTTGCGAAAGATTTGGAGATCTGGTCGCGACTCGCTCACCCGCACATCCTCAAGCTCTTCGGTGGCAACCACATGTCCGAACCTGTGTACATTGTCTGTGAAGACGCGACGAAGGACAACTTTCGCGACCAAGGCAACAAGCAGCGCATGTGGCGGCTCTTCTATCAAGTGGCTCTTGGGTCGCAGTACCTGCACAGCATGCAGATTCGACACGGCAGATTGAAGTGCAGCAACCTGCTCGTCGGCAACGACGACCTCGCGAAGATCAGCGACTTTGGCTTCGACATCTTCCCGCTTGCTGAGTTCAGTGAGCTGAAAAACACCCTGGATCAAGACGCGATTCCATGGAAGGCGTTGGAATTCTTTGAAGGTGGATCGCCGTTCAAGTCTGACGTGTACTCCTTGGGCATGTGCATCATCGAGGCTGTGACTGGTGAACCTCCGTGGGGTCCAGAGACCAACGAGAGAATTCTCGACAATCTGTACGAAGGTCTCCAGCACCCTCGCCCTAGCGGCTTCTCGGACAAGCGGTGGGATCTCGTCTCGGAGCTGTGCAGATCAAGGTGACGGAGCGCATTGAACTCTCGGTGGCGATCGACTTGATGAAAGTGCTCGCCGACGAAGAGGAGCTTGGAATCCGATTGTTTGAGAGAGATCTGCGCAATCGTCATTGCTCGGAGTGCCAGTCTGTCCTGCCGGGAGAAAACAACAGCTTCTGTAGTCAGTGCGGTTCTCGGATCCCAGAAAGTGCTGTAGAGTGCCTTCGAGACCTCGTGCGTACCAGTGGAAATCTGGGCATGGACGAGAAAGTCGAGATCATTGAACTTGAGATCCGCAGACTGGGGATCACCTGTACGGACGCAAATGCAGCACAGCGGTCGTGGGACCGACACGAAGTGAAATTGAGCATGTGCGAAGAGTGCGACGAAGCCAGTTCGCTTGACAGTCAGTTCTGCTGCGACTGCGGCGCAGATCTAGGGAAGCAGTGGAGCGCAGCGCAGCGGGTCTGGTGCAAGGGCAAGGAGCCGGTGATCGTCCGAGACGCGATTACAAGGCTCGAAGAGCAGTCCGAAAAGATATTGAAGCTTCGGGGACCGGAAACCCAATGTCCGTCGTGCTCTGGAGTGAACGTGAACGACGCAGCATCTTGCTCATCGTGTGGCGCTGTCCTCGACTTCTCGAGAACGCCAAAGCCAGTTGTCACGCCCGCTGCAGGGTTACGCAATGAAATCGAGAAAGGCATTCAGCTGCTTGACCCAGCGCTGGACGACAAGCAGACTCCACAGCCACAGACCGACATTTCGTGCAGCAGACGTCATGAAACGGTGATGTAGGCTTGAGCGATCAGCGTGTTCTCAAATAGTCACGGGTGCTCTAGATGTTCACTCGATTTGCCGACTGGAGGCGACCAAGTCAGACTCACATAGCAATCGGGGAATTTCGTCAGCAGCTGCGGCCACGATTTCTGGTCTTCTGCTGATCACCTCTCTCATCCTGAACTGCTCTCTTGCTCCTTGAGAATGTTGGCACTCCATCGACAGGTGTTCTGTTGTTGAAGGAGCCAGCAAGCGGGAATTGAGCTTTGACGGATTCGTGCGTTTCGAGAGCAGTGTCAGTTGGGCATCGGTTTTGCGTTCCACTTCTGAATTCAGTCTCGATCTCTCTTGGTTTAGCCACTCCGGCAAAACATGAAAGGCTCAGCGAGCACGAACGAGAGCAAGCGCAGCAGCAGCGGTGCTCACGGGTTCGAGGAAGAACTCCAGCGCCTGCAAGAAGCTCTCGGTAGCAGCAGCAGCTCTTCATCGTCGGTGCTCAACGGTCTCTTGCAGCGGTTCCAGGAAGCGGACTCGAGAAACAAAGGCGCCATCGCAGACACTGAGTGAGTAACCTACAGCCGCCATGACTTGCCTCTTGATGTGTTTGTTTCTCACACATTATTTGTTGATTCTGTCAGGGATGTCTACGTGATTCTGAGTGAGTTGGTGGCATCTAAGCACCGAAAACGCATGTACGTGCAGTTCTAATCAGCACTAGAAACTCGTGCTATCCAATCCTGCTAAGTGATCTGTATACTTCGTTGCTTCTTTCATGCGTTGACAAGCAGCGACTTCGACTTGCTCATCGACCAGTGTCTTACGAGCAAGGGCCGCTTCGACTATGTCGCGTTCTGCAACGCGCTCACACGCTATGGAGAAAAGCAAATGCCAGCAGCTTCTCATCAAAACCAGCACTCTCCACGTAAACAACAAGCAGCAGTGACTAGCTCAAGCCCTCAAAGACGACGACGCCAGCACAACAACTCACGCAAAGGGGAAGACGCATCCGCAGCCACCAGAGAGCCAAAGCCACGGATCCGCGTTGACAGGCGACTCGAAGCGCAACGACTGCTGACGCAGAGCATCCGCAAGAAGCTGCTGCGAGGCGTCTTTGGCGCCAAGTCCGACGGCTTCCTCGGTGTCCAGGACACGCTCTTTAACTTGGACGAAGACGGTGAAGGCTTTCTGGATGAGCGCGTGTTCACACAGCAGTTCTTGCCGCGTCTGAGATCACCGCTCACGCAGTCCGAGACCGAGTTTCTGCTCATGAACATCCGCATGCGGGGTGGTGGCGACGGCGATAAAGACCGCGATCAGCAACAGCAGCACGGTGACATTGTCAGCCTTACGAAGAAGCACAAGAGACACTATCGCATCGACTACGAGCAGATGGGCGTGATCTGCAACCTGGACAGCGACGTCTCGCTCTCGTCCGACAGCGAGAGTGGTGGTGAGAACGATGACGCGTTCTACGATAGGGCTGCTGCTGGAGGGAACGGTTCGCCGACGAAGAATCGCAAAAACAGCAACAACAACCACCTCGGCGCGGATTTCCTCGCCGCAGAGAAGCGTCTGCAGTCATTCCTCAGTCAGCAAGAGCCACAAGCAGTCAGCAACAACGGTGAAACTCCGAAAGACACACCGCGATCAGCTCTGACTGGCGCTGAGCGCTTCCTCGAGCACGCCGAGGCGATCGACAGCACCAAGTCGGGGTTTCTCCGTGAACAAGGTTCGATCAAAGAGCAGCTCTTGGGCTTGTGATATCAGATAATGTGTAAAACTTACATGCTATGTGATCACATCAGATTTCCAGCGCATTCTCAAGAAATGCGGCGTCGACATCCCTCCAGCTGTCCTGAGCTCGATCCTCTCGCGCTTCCCACGGTCCAAGGACGGACTCATCAACTACACGAGTTTCCTTCAGTAAGGAAGCCTCAAGCAATCAGGTGTTTAGCTTTGTTCAAGCCAAACGCTGGTTATTCTGACAATCTCTTTGCATGAATTGCAGGCGATACGGTCAAAACCCACAGCACTCGCGCGAACGACGCAAGCTCAAGCGCTTTCTGCTCGGTCTTCTTCCACTGTTGAAGGGATCGAGAGCCGACTGGAGTGCGTTCCTCAAGGACCGATTCGAGAAATACGACGCCAAGCTGCACAAAGTCACACGCGGCGATGTTTCCGAGCGAGGTAACGAAACTTTGCGTGATTATGATTCCGAACAACGGTGTCCAGAGGATTAACGCTTTTGTTGAGACTGTGGTTGACAGAGTTTCTCCACGTGGCTCGAGGGAAATCCGGTCCACTGAAGCTCTCGAGCGAGCAGGCAATCGAGATCCTCACTCGTTTCCTCGCGATCTCACCGACCAGCTCGCCGACCAAGATCCACTACTCCGAGTTTCTCAGGTTCGAAACAAGTTTCACCAAATGGTGAATGCGTAAATGACGACTGAACGTGCTGTTTTACTTCTGGCCTTCCTCAACTTATCAGGTTCGTCAACGAGCTCCAGCCCTCGAGTCTCGAGTCCCAGACAAAGCTATCAGCTCAAGTCGCTTCAAGACCAACGAAGCAACCTGTAGACAGCAACGCTAGCTCTCCACCAGAATCTCCGTCAAAGCCGTCTCAAACTTCACATGACGCAGATACAGTCGGGGATTACCTGATGTTCCACGCCACCACCCAGGAGCGCGGCAACTTCGAGCAGCTCATGGACCTGCTGCACAAGTTCCATAGCCGACTGCCGCCACTACCATCAGCGGAAACTCGAGAGCAGCCAGCTTCTCCATCCAAGGGAGCGACTGGTGAAGCAGCAGCGATCATTCCGATTGAGAACGGCGTGCGGATCGCTTTAGGCGCGAAGCTTCGCGTGCGGATCCAGTTCTCCGCCGAGTGATTTGTCTGGTTCACAGACCCTTATGTTGCTTGTTGTGATTGCGTATTCGTTGTTATTGCTGTCGTTGTGTTGTTGTCACAGACTTCAGCAATTCTGATATGGGACCAGCCAATCCGAGCGCAGGAAAGTGCAAACATTCTCCGCAGCTTTGTTTACCTTCGTATCGAGCCGACAGCCTGTGTATCTCTCAAGAAGAGCACTAGCTAAACCCGTTTTGCTGCACGCGTACTCATTACCACAGCCCAACCTTCATTCTCTTCGCATGTTTTCCCTTCCCACTCTCTTCCTCGACACCGCAAGTGGGCGAGGCGTCGTCCTCAAAGTTGCAGTCACTTGCCTCGCTTTCTCTCTCGTGAACCGCGTAAAATCGTCGCTATTCCTTTCGTGACGTCCGTCCCGACCTGCTGCTCCCACTTTTCTTCCTCCGTCCTTGCAGATGGATCCATCAGGCGAAGCCCAAACAAGCAAGCAAGACTCGCTTGTGCGATACCAAAGTATCAACCAAATGCAATCCTTCGTTCTTCTTCCGACCCCACTCAGTCTCCAATTTGGTACCAAGCCCGCACAACACACTTCCAGCCAGTTAGCCATCCGCGGGGCAATATGGTGAACCAGAAGAAGAGCAAGTGCCAGTTGCGTCTCGAGGCGCGCGCCTACGAGCAGCAGCAACAGCAAAATGCCTCCTGCCTCGCGCCTACGGACACCGCCATTGGCGCCACGAACGAGCAGCTCGCGGCCCAGATGCACTCGCGCATCGCGCGCGCCACGGAGGTGCGCGTGTCCAAGCAGCGCCAGCGCAAGAACAACGCACGCGAGCGCGTCCTTCACGCACAGCGCGTGGCTCGCGAGCAGCACGCCAAGCGCCGCGAAGAGATCTCGAGCGTGCGTCGCGCCTCGGGTGAAAAGGTCGAGGTGGCCCGCCAACGGCGCCGCGCAAACCTGGAGCAGACGCAGCAACTGTGCAAGCGGCGCGTCGCGCACGTGAAGAAGAAAGTGCAGAGCGTGAAGGAGGTGCAGAAAACGCGCAGCGAGCGCGCGCTTACGTTGCTCGAGGCGCAGCTCGTGGAGGCCGCGCGCAGACGCGAAGAGCAGACGCAGCGGATGGTGCGTCGCCTCTCGCAGCGCTGGCAGAGCGTCGAGTCGGTCAAGGACCGCGTCGCGCGCGCCAAGTTCATCCAGCGATGGTACCGGCGCCACGTGGACGCGCGCAAGAACGCCGCCTCGCTGCGCGCGATCCAGACGCACGTCGAGCGCGTCGTGCGCTGCTGGCAGCAGATCGCCACCAAGGGCTTTGAGTCGAGCATGATGCTGCTGCAGGACCGCGAGCTCGCGCGCTCGGCGCAGTCGGTGCTGCGCGTGCTGCTGCCCAGTGCGGTCGGCAACCAGTCGCCTGGCAAACCAGATAGCAGCTCTAATGGTAGCAGTCCGCGTACCAAGGGTGCGTCGTTCCGGGTGCTGCTCATGGCCGGCATGATCGCGTTCCACCCGAGCGAGATCATGGAGTCGGGCCAGTGCGACCGCCTGGCCTACGCAGCGAAGGTGACGTACAAGGACATGCTGCGCATCTTCGTGCTGCTGGAGAGTGGCACGGCGCGCGAGCTCAAGACGTGTGTCGCGCGGCTCGAGGCGCACTTTGCGTTCTACTTTGACTCGTTCTGCCAGTGGAAGGACCGCGACGCTGAGCGGCTCGCGACCGAAATGCTGCGCTCGTACCACGACATCTACAAGATGAAGAAGCGGTACCTGGCCAAGCAGACGGCGCTCGAGGGCGACGGCGTGCACCAGCTCGTGTTCCAAACCGAGAAGCAGCTGAATCAGCTCAAGAGCGCGTTGGCGCAGGTGATCGGCAGGGACGACACGCTCGCACGCGTGGATGCGGTCGAGCGCAGCATCGAGCAGGATGAGCACATGAGCAGCTCTGACTCGAGCGCGTCGGACGACGACGAGCAGCAGCAGCAGGAAACCGAGGAGCCTTCACCAGCCAGCACCAACCACGAGGCGCCGCAACAACAGCAGCTTCCGGATGCCCAGATCGAGTCGTTCCTGTCGGACGAGAAGCTTGTGCACGAGTTGATCGTGAACCCAGAGTTCAGGATCCCGCAGACTGAAGGTCAAGAAGACATGTCTGGCGGCGGTGCTGCTGCAGCGTCGCTGGCGTCGCGGATCCGAGACACGATGGTCAAGGCCTTCTGGGATCAAGTCGTCGCTGCGAACGACGTCACGACGCTCGTTGCGCGCACCGAAGAGCTCCGCGTGCAGTTTGCGACCGTGGTGCACATGCGTCCTGAGCTGGTCGAGGACGTGAATATCGCGCTGCAGCCTGGCGTACTCGAGGCGTTGATGCAGAACGCGGAGGACAACTTTGTCGAGATCAAGATGCGCTGTGAGCGTGTGGTCCACGCGATCTTGAGCGCTGAAGCACCTGCGCGGAACGAGTCGACGCACGCGTTCCTCGTGGCGTTCGAGAACACGTTTGCCGAGTTGCAGTCGGCAGCGAGATCTCCAGGTCAGGCAGTGCGTGTGTTGGTCGACTTTCTGGCGTTCGCGTTGAAGAAGATCGAGGACATTCGCATCGACCTCATGAATGTGCACATGGGCATGCTAGGCGCGTATCTGCAGCTGCACGGAGTCGAGTATGAACAGAAGAGACTGCACGAGAAGCTCACGGCTGGTGTGCGCTTTGAGATGACGGAGAAGTGGTTGGCAGTCGAGGTGCGCTCGTACTGGCCGACGCTGTCGTCCGAGGAGAAAGACAACATGGCGCGATACGACTCGGCTGCGTTTTCCAAGTTCCTCCGCCACAGCATGATCGCGCTAATCGGCACGCACATTGAAGGAGCCTCAGGCGTGTGGCCAGAGACCTTCCGCTATGATGTGGACCGCATCCGCGGCTACCGCGACGCTGTGGACCGCATCACGGTCATCTCGAGCCTGCTGATCGTGCTGCAAGAGTACGTGACGCGTCGTCGGCTCGTGGCGCCTCGTGATTTCTACCGTCGCGTCGGCCAGCAGCTCACAGATCTGCTGCTGTCACCTGGGATCTCGGGATCCCACCTGGTCGACCAGGCAGTTCAGGAAATGCGGCTGCTCGAAGAGAAGA
This sequence comes from Globisporangium polare, assembly GCA_023333845.1. Taxonomy (NCBI): domain Eukaryota; phylum Oomycota; class Peronosporomycetes; order Pythiales; family Pythiaceae; genus Globisporangium; species Globisporangium polare. The sequence goes on along the minus strand of JAASFQ010000916.1, from coordinate 2,436 downwards.
AGACGCACAACCCCGGTGTTGAAGACGAGCTGAAGGCGCTCGAGCAGCGTCTCCATGGGGCGTTCGGCACCTCGAACCCGGTCTTTAGCCTATACTCTGCGCGCGCCTACAGCACAATCTTGAACGCGCAGTTCAACGAGCCGTCGGAGATTCAAGTCCACGCGTCGCTTGTGCCGTTCGAGTCGGAGATCTGCGCGCTGGCGCTGGCGGTTCGCAAGCTCGCCAAGCACAACGAGAGCGTCCACGCGGCGCTCTACAACTACATCATCAAGCAGCTGATCGCCGTCATGTAAGGAAGGTGTGTGGGATCAGCTCTTTCGCTATTTCGTTTCGAGTGCACGCTCCTTATTCTCTATCGTATTTCGTGCATCCCCAAGCATCGGAGGTTAGCCTTATTGTCTTCAAATACCAGCAGTGAAAGATCACAGTTTTGTTTGCGTTCGTTTGATTTACCAAAGCAGCGTCTCCACTCAAGCTGAGGCAGTGTTGGTGAGCTCGTGTTTCTTCAACGCAAACCCAAAAGGTTGGCGCTGCACTGTCGATTCTGTCCACTCGAGCTCTGTGTCCTCTGTTGTGCTCTGACACCTCTCCAAAGCCAACAGAAGAGGTGAATTGTTGACACTTCGAGCCTTTGTCTGGAAGGATTTCACGTTTCACTTTCCATGCCGAAATTATGTGTCACTTCCTTCGACGATGGAATGACTTTGGCGCCAGGGAGACGTGCGGTGAGCAGCAACGTTCTTCTGGCCTCGGCGGTGGACCTCTGCTTCTGCTCGTAGAGCAGGTTGATCATCTGGTCGTGGAACAGCGACTTTCGCGACCGAAAAGCGGATTTGAGCGTCAGTGGCTTGCCTCGGAGCTTGCGCTTCCCCAGTCACGTCGATGACGCCTTTCTTTATCGCGAAACTTACGTGGGTTTTGCTTGTCTGTTGATCGACAGACTCCCTTCACTTGCAATGCAAACAGCGCGATTTGAAACAGTGCAGTGGGGCTGCTGCGAGTCCGCAGTGTGCCTGTCCCTCCTCGAGCTGCTCTCCGATAAGCTCTTCGGCCATGAGTCCCGCATGACATTTCTCTCGTTCACGGTATTGTTGGCAAGCGGTGTGCCTCACTCGACCATTTGCTTCCCGCCGTCGCGCAACTCGGAATTGATCCCAGACGAGTTGTAGCTAGCGAGACCATGTTCTCTCCTACGTTGTCAGGGACGACCACCGCAGTCGAGTTCGCGTATTTATTCTCAGCATCACTGGGGAATACCGAGGTGGGTTCGGTTTGCAATTCGACGTCAACTTCGCGCACCATACTCGGGTCTTCAAGGCCACTGGCTTCAACGGATCTTCTTCCACATTCACGTCTTTTGCAGACTGCGGTCCAAATGGAGTTGTATGTTCTTCAACAGCAACAGCGCGGTCTGTGCATGAATCTCTATCATTATCGTTCACTGATTCACTCGCTGCCGGTACTCCTTCGTTGCTCGTCGCGGCTTCTTTCTTCTCCGCGCCATTGGAACATCTCACACCTCACTGTTATCCTTCCCGTTGTCAAACGAGAGCGGCGAAGCTTGCTCTCCAATATCCTTATCATGTCTTTCCGTCACTTCGCCGTCCATTGCTGCATCACCACCGTCAGATTGAGCCCCCTCGGCGTCACCGTCCTCTTCCAGAGATTCAAAGCCGTCCGGTAGCAGGTTTCTCGTGGAGTCGTGAAATACTGACCAGAGCGCCATGATCCCGATTGACGTCCCCCATGTCGCTGCGGCTCCGATAGAAAGGTCATAGCGCATTCACCTCGGCCAAGCGAGCCAGCGCACTTGAGGCCTGGAGCTCGTCAATCTGCGGCAGTGGGACACCCCCTGATCCATGCGCTGGATCCCGTCTCTGCAGTCGTTGGAATCTTTTGCCGAGTCTTCACCTTCGTGAACAGGAAGGATTACCTGGCCAACGAATCGGATCGCATATCGTGGAGTACGTGCGCTCACTCTAGAGCAATTGCTTGTTCTTGCACGTCGATGGAGGGGTGATCAGTCGAGTTTGCGAATGATAGGAGCGGTGGGGCGTCGCCTCGCCCCTGGCGGCATTGATCTGCTCGCATTTGGATGTCGTCACCAGAACGCATTGAACTGAGAGGTGGTTTGGTAAATAACACTTGGTATTTATCAATTGAAGATTCCCCATATTCAATACGAGTAATAAATAACGGCACAATGCAATGGTTTTTGCATTTCAACATGGTACACTTGAGGCACGATAGCGGTCAGGAATTTGGCGGAGCACTTGACCCTCCGACCGACTACTAGGTGCAGCCTTTCGCCAGAACACCCTTGTCACTCACAACGAGCAACGCCATACGAACCGATCGGCCGCCGGTCGAGTCCAAGAGGCCGTCTGGGCCACATCGGTCGTCTCACGACCCGCGCGGGATCTTCTTCCTTCTGTT
>JAASFQ010000915.1:0-12289 GCA_023333845.1 Globisporangium polare | reverse complement strand
GCTCGACTGTCTGTCCGTTTCAACGCAACGTGCTGACAGAAAGAAAAAAGGAGAAGAGCCATTTCAGGAGAGACGAGAAGAGCCAGCGCTGAACTGGCTTGCTTCTCTCCGAAACTCGCGCATACAAACTCTCTGACAGAAAGAGTGCCACCGAATTCCTAAACACCAACACGGTCCGATCTTTTTCAAGTTGGTTGCGTGCCATTTCGTTCGAGTTCGCGCTCGCCTGCCGGTTGCTATCAACAGGCAGAACGCACTGCATCCGGAGCTGCTTGCTCGAACAGGCAATTCCCACGCGTGCTGCACAGAAGCGTGCCATCAAAGCAGAGAGCCAACGTCCGGGCATGACAGCAACTCCGCTCAAACAGCCTTTCACGTTCTCCAGTCATCACCGATGCTCAATGCTCAATGCTCAATGCTTTGCAGTGGCCGCAATCATGAGAAGCGCGCCATCCTAACGAGCGAGCGGCTCACGTTTGTGCCCGAAAGCGGGTGGTTTCCGGCATCTGCGCTGTCGACGCCTCAAACAGGCGCCCACGCCAGCCAGCCTCTCGTCAGCTTTGCAGTCAATCAGCAAAGGAGTCGGTCCCCCCTGCCTGCCTGCATTGCATTGCGCGGCGGTTCTGTGTTCTCGTTCCCTTTCTTTGACAAGCTGGCGGGTAGGGCTGGGAACGCTTCAAGCGAACGTGGACGTGCAGACGAACGCTCGGGAACGGCTCGGAAAGCTACTTTCAAGTCACGCATACTTTGCTACAAACACAAAGGCTCGCAATCGAATGTTGAGATACAATTGGTCGCTTTCCGATGCTTGAAGCACAACTGCGCTTCTCCGTTTCACCGCAACGACGACGACGCGACCAAAACGGGTGAACGTTACAGAGGGCGTGGCGGCTGGATGTGCGCGCGCGCGCCTCCAGACGTGGCGCCTCCGCATCTCCCTTCCTCCCGTCGTTCCCTCCTCCCCCTCCTTCCTTCCTTCCTTCCTTCCAGCCGCCCGCTCGAGCCGCTTTCTCGCCACATTCCGAATCGCCGCCGCTCGAAACCGACTCGTGTCTGTTCCGCGTGGTGATTACCTTCCGACAGCTCTCAGCTCCAGCCTTTGTACGCCACTAACTCTATTAGCCATGCTGCGCCGATTCGGAAACGCGATCTTCGCCGCCGCGCTGCTCGCGGTCGCCAGCAGCGAGTACCTCACCGCCGTGCGCGCGGACGCCTACGCCAACAGCGTGTACAGCAGCTCGGCCTACGACGACGCCGTGACTGATGCGTCAACGGAGATCGACGCGCCTCGCTCGGGCTCGAGCCTCGACGACGCCGCGGTCGGTACGCCACCAGCCGGGTCGCTTGTCGACGTTGAGGAGGAGGCCGTGACCGCCAAGCCGTCGACGCCAGTGCCAGCGTCGGGCGGCTCGTCCTCGAGCGCCTTGAGCGGCCCAACGATCACGGTCGAGGAGGAGCCGGTTACGACGGCCCCAAAGGCCGCGTCGTCGTCATCCGGCAGCTCGTCGCACTCGAGACCGACCATCACGGTGGAGGAAGAGCCAGTGATCGTGGGCTCGGAGGAGGATGTTGTTGGCGCGGACGCCGATGCCGACCGCTCGGGCGACGCGAGCCCAACGCCAGCGACCACGTCGACCAAGACTGCTATCGCCGCGTCCCCAGCTGCGACTCCTGCGGCCACCACGGCCAAGACTGCGATCGCCGCGTCCCCAGCTGCGACTCCTGCGGCCACCCCTGCGGCCTCGACCGTCACGCCTGCGGCTGTCGCCGGATCGAGCGCCGCCGCCGCTACCCCAGTGCCAGCAGCCAGCACGACCCCAACCGTTGTCCCAGCGAAGAAGCGCAAGGACTGCGACCCTCAGTTCCCAGCTGAGGACTCCTCGGCCGCCGCCACCCCAGCGCCGAGCGCTCCAAAGACCGCGTCCACGCCAGCGCCAACGCCAGCCACGACCACCCCTGCTCCAGAAAGCAATGGAGCCGTCAAGGCTGCGACCGGCTCAGTCTCGGACTCGGACGCCACGAGCTTTGTGCAGCGCGAGGCGCCGAGCGCCACCCCGGCCGCTGCTGTGGTGAGCACCACCACCAAGTCCGGTGATGTGAACGCCAGCACCGCCAGCAGCTCGCTCATCGTGCCTGTGGCCGCCGCGGCCGCGGTCGCTGCTGTGATGGGCGTCGCGGCGTTCAACATCAAGAAGAAGCGCGACGAGGCCAAGCTCAGCACGCCCCGCGAGCAGAACGCCGAGTTCGGCGAGGTCCGCGCGACGCCGGCCGGCAACGCCGTGCTCTAAGCGTGACGGACGCCGAGTGGTCGTATTTACTGTTGAGTCCAAGCCATTTTGTCTACCCAAGCCACGCAAACACCGCACGCGGCGTCCGTCGCCAGTCTTCACGCTATGAGTATGAGTAGAGAGCGAGAGCACAGTGTGTGCATTTGGATGGGGGAAATGGATGGACAGCGTGCGTAGAAAATCAAAAGAGCAGTCCAGGAAGAGCCACAATAACGGAATGGACGCAAAGCGAGTTTGTGATGTGAATACGAACGAAGGCTTCTCGTCGCAAGTGCAATGTCTGGAAACCAGATCAGCCGACATCCACCATGCCTGATAGGTGGTGTCCATTTCGACATGCGGCCATTTCGGCATGACGCAAGGCAGCCAACAGACAGAACCGACCCACATGGTCACATGGATCACATGCGTGTGGCTCCATTCCGGGAATTCCTGAAGCGAGCCAAGTCAATAATCGTGATGGCCGTCGCATTTTCTTGTCCGTGTGACTTCAGTCGGTTCAGCGCGCGTCCTGTGCGGTACGGTACCGTAAATAGACCCGCCGAACTGACTCGAAACTGCCATCGGTTTTGCGAATCCAAGTCCCCCGAAGTGTCCGTCTGGCTTTTACGCTCGTTAGCATTTCGCTGAACTGTTACTGCTGGATGGATGGCGGATGCAAGAGGCACTCATCGCGCGTTGTAATACGGCACAGGAGGCGAGCGTCCCATACGAGTGAGCACTGTGTTGTGCGTGGCCATGCCAGCAGCTCGTTGTGTGGCCGCCTCGGTATCAACATCGCAAGCGGGTGATGGTCCATCGGATTTGCCTGCTCGACACTGGCGGTGGTGTTGGCAGCAGCGGCGGGCTGAGCGGTTGTGCCTCCTCAGGCGGAGCACCCAAAGGCCGGAGCCGAATGCGAATGGAAATTCGAACCGCTCCTCTTTTTCGCCGCTTTGCTGCTGCTCTGATCCGACGAGGAGGGCGGTGATTGTGAATCCAGTTCATGCGCTCTGTCCTCGTGCGTCAGGCGTGTGGGTCCTCTCACAACGCGACGCTTGTCGAGGATGCAGATTACTGTTCCCCCCTCAAGCGGATAGAGGCACTCCATCGTGTTATGTAGGGTATGCAGCTTCGAGGGTCTACATCCCAGCACATCGCTCTTTCAACCAGTGCAAGTCGGCTCCTGGAGCTGGATAATATCCATTTCGAAGGGTCCTCATCCTGGCGATCTGCGCCACTTTGCTTGAACAGCTGGCATTATAGACCGCCCACTTTGCTGATCATGTTGCACTCTCTGTTTGTGGTGTGCGTGTGTGTGTCCTGCGGTTCTTGTGACCGCATGTCCATGGCCACTCCACCCAAGCCAGCCTGCCGACTCGGCAGGCAGACAAGGATGAGCTGCTCGCTCTCTTGCTCTCCTTCCTTCCCCCCTATGGCGCCACCCACTCCGCAATTTCGCGCTCGCCACCACAGCAGCACAAGCACGCGAACGAGTCCCCTCCATTCTACCACCTAAGACATGCTGCGTAGCTTCCGCCACCTGCTCGTGGCCGCCGTGGCGGCGCTCGCGCTCGCGGGCTCCCAGGTCTCGGCCGGCGACCAGCTCTGCGCGCTCGCGCCCGGCACGTACGCCGCCGCCAAGACGACGTACCCGGACGCGGCCTTCGCCATCAGCGAGCTCGAGAAGCACACGATCGCCACGTGGTACTCGGACCGCAACGGGGACTACGCGTCCACGGCCAAGGAGCTCGTGGCCTCGTGCCCGGACTCCTCGCGCCTCAGCGTCGTCGTCTACGGCCTGCCCAACAAGGACTGCGACGCCGGGTACTCGGCCGGCGGCTCCAACAAGAACGCCGGTGACTACTCCAACTACATCAACACGCTCTCGGGCATCATCGGCCAGCGCAAGGTCATGTACATCCTCGAGCCGGACGCCGTGGGCCTGTTGGCCAAGACGGGCGGCTGTGCTGAGTCCAACGGCTACAAGGCGAACCTGCAGACGGCCGTGAAGATCCTGTCGTCCAACCCGAACGCCGAGATCTACCTGGACGTGGGCTACTGGACGCTCCAGTACGGCTCCTCGACGTCCATCGTGTCCAGTCTCGTGCGCGACATCGCCGCGGCAGGTCGCGTCAAGGGCATCACGCTCAACACGTCCAACTACCGCTCCAACTCGGAGCTCGCGACGCTCTGCAGCAACTTCCAGGGTGCGATCGGCAACGGCGACATGCACTGCATCTTCGACACGTCGCGCAACTACAACGGCTCGCCGTCGTCGAACGAGTGGTGCAACACCAAGTCGGCCGGCATCGGCAAGGTGCCGACCTCCGACACGGGACTCAGCAACGTCGACTACTTCATTTGGATCAAGCCGCCTGGAGAGTCGGACGGCACGTGCGACAGCGGCGACCGCACGTCCGACGCGCTCAAGGGCCCAGCGGCCGGCGCGTTCTTCAAGGACTCGTTCTCGCTGCTCTGGAACCAGGGTGCGCTCGTCGCTGAGCTCGGCCAGCCCAAGATCGACGGCACGGTGCGTCAGTCCACGACCACCACCCCAGTTCCAGCGACCACCACCCCAGCTCCAGCGGCCACCACTGCTACGCCAGCGGCCACTACTGCTACGCCAGCGACCCCGACCCCAGCCCCAGTTTCCACACTAACCACGGCCGACCAGGAGACCCGTGCCGCGGCTGACGACGATGAGACCCCAGCTCCTACGCCGGCGCCAACCACCGAGGCTCCAACTGCCGCGCCGTCGTCGTCCTCGAGCAGCGCCGCATCTTCTTCCCTGGAGAACAGCACGGCGCTCGGCAACGCGACCTCCATCGACGCCGCTGAGGCCGGCAACGCCGCGCTGGGTGACGCTGCAGCCGTGACGGCTCAGGACAGCGACGTCGCATCGTCGACGTCGTCCTCGTCTACTTCTACCTCGACGCCAGCGCCTTCGTCCACGAGCGACACCACCACGGTGCAGCAGATCAGCAACCAGTCCAGCAACGGGAGCTCCATGGGCACGGGTCTCATCGTGCTCGTGGGCATGGTCGGCGCCGCCGTCGTGGCGCTCGTGGCCGTCGTGGGCCTGCGCCGGCGCCAGCAGAAGCTGCTCTTCGAGGCCAAGACGCCCAACGAGCCGTACCCGTCCTTCGAGCTCACGACCACCACTGCGCGCGAGGCTTCCGTGCTCTAACCGAGGCAGAAGCAGTCAGTTGGTCCAGAGCCTTCTCATCCAGTAATGCGTTCAGCAAAAGGGATGTATCTCTCCGGCGCCGTGGAAGAACGAACGGCAAGGAAGAGGCGATCGATCCGGGATGGCGCCACTCGGCTCGCTCTGTGGCTGGGGGGTATGTGTGTATTGTTTGGTTCTCAGCTCAGTCCAGCGTATTATTAGAGAGTCGTGGCATGGAATCGCGTAATGAACACCTTGAGGCTTTTACCGATTTGTTTTAATCCAGTGTGCCTTGTGCCCTTTGCAATCGAGAGTTGATCAGTTCTGAAGCATCGGGGGGGGGGGAAAGGACTCGTTGGAAGCTGGAGGTGTCTGGAGTTCTCTCTGGCTCAACCGCCTCCTTGATTCCAAATACCTCAATAGTTAGACTATGCTAGAGATTCTGTAGGACGCAAACTCTTTGTGCAGAAGGATGCCCTCGATAGAGATGTCGCGCGATAGACAAGGCCGACGTTCCATAAAAGAGCACTCGGATGTCAAACCCCTGACGACAGCGCGCATGACCACTCTGAAATAGCCTAAATCAGTGTACTCTATCCCATTTCCCGCCAAGCCGATCTAAAACCTACTAGCCACAGTTAACTGACGCCGAATCTTGGAGTCCCACACGTATTCTGGGCCAGCTCGAGTCTGTGGACGGACCGGATCGCAACCGTGATGCGTCAGTCAATCAACGCCGAATGGAACGTATGCGCGAGTCATCAGACCAAATGAGAAGAAAGAGCCACCACCCCCCTTCGAGATGGGGGGGGGAGCGCAACAATCGCAAAAGAAAGAGATGGCTGGCTGGCTGGCTGGGGGGCAACGCAGGGACACAAAGGCGGTCCAGAAGCCATCAAAGGAGACTGGGTCGAGTTGTCCCACAGACGCATGCCAGCTTTCCGTTTTCGAACTGCCATCACCGCGCCACGTGAGCCTTTCGACTCTCGTACTTTCCGACCGCTCGTCTCGATGGTCTCACTCGCACATTCGCGCGTTTCCCTCCACATCACAAGCAGCGCGACAAGCCAACAGAAGCAGGCGGTGCAAGACCATGAAGTCCTCTCTATATGCTGCCGCAGCACTAGCGACCCTCACTGTGGCGCCTCTGCAGCAACTCGTCCAGGCCGGCGAGCAGCTCTGCTCCTTACCGCCGATCACGTATGCTGGCGCCAAGGCCGCGCACCCGGAGTCCGCCTTCGCACTCGAAGAGCTCGAGAGCCACGGCATCGCGACGTGGTACTCGGACCGCGAGGAGAACGGCGACTACGTGGCCACGGCCCGGGAGCTCGTAGCGCACTGTCCCGAGTCCTCGCGCCTTAGCGTCGTCGTCTACGGCTTGCCCAACAAGGACTGCGAGGCGGGGTACTCGACCGCGGGCAGCCGCGTCCACTCGGCCGCCGACTACGAGCAGTTCATCGGCACGCTCGCCGGTATCATCGGCCAGCGCAAGGTGCTCTTCGTGCTCGAGCCCGATGCCGTTGGGCTCTTGGTCCAGAGTGGCGGTAGTGGCTGTGCGGCCAAGTCCGGCTACAAGGAGAACCTCAAGACCGCGATCCGCATCCTCACGAGCGCGAACCCGAGTGCGGATGTGTACCTGGACGTGGGGTACTGGACACTGGGGGACTCGGACTCGACGTGGAAAGTGGCGGACGTCGTCCGCGAACTCGGGGCCGCAGGCCGCGTCAAGGGCATCACGCTCAACACGTCCAACTACCGCTCGAACTCGGAGCTCGCGGGCCTCTGTGGGAACTTCCAGCGCGCCGCGGGCTACAACGGCATGAACTGCATCATCGACACTTCCAGGAACTACCGAGCGCTGTCCACGAGCGAGTGGTGCAATGTCAAGACCGCGGGGATCGGGAAGGTGCCAACCTCGGACACGGGTTTCAGCAACATCGACTACTTTGTGTGGATCAAGCCCCCTGGGGACTCGGATGGCACGTGCAGTGACGGCTCGCACACCTGGGAAGCCATGCAGGGCCCCGATGCGGGTGTGTTCTTCCAGGAGAGTTTCGAGGTGCTCTGGAACCAGGGCTCGCTTGTCCAGGAGCTCGGGTTGTCCAAGGTCGACGGCACGATCCGATCAGTGCCGTCCACAGAAACCCCCACGCCAACGACCACACCCGCGCCAGTGCCGGTAACTGTGACCCCAGAGCCAGCACCAGCGACACCGGAGCCTACGGTTGATAACCTTGCGGCGCTGAGGGCCGCGGTGGCGGCTCAGCTGCTTGATGCGGCACTCAAGGCTATGCACAATGAGACCGTGGCTGGCGAGGCGGACTCAGCGTCTTCGTCGGCCTCTGGTGCAGGCTCGTTCAGACAGGATGTGGGCGGAAACTCGTCGTCCGCAGGTGCCGTGGTGCCAACTGTGGAGGTCAACACCCCCACGCCAGTTGCAGCCCCGAGCTCCTCCCCGTCGCCAGCACCGGAAGAGCAAGTTCGTGGGATCTCGACCACGTCCGCTGGGATGAGCTCCGGGGCCAAGGCGGGCGTGATCACTGCGCTCTTCTTCGCTGGGCTCGCCACAGCCGTCGGCGTCGCAATCTTCTTCCGCTCCCAGCGCAGCAAACTAGAGCAGAACAAGGCCATGCGCAGTTCTTCGGGGATGCCGCTCACGCCGCCCTAAGCGAAGGTCTCAGTGACGCCATGAAGCAACACGTCGTGCGAGTGGTTGAATGTTGTTTATGGAGGTCCAGTATTTCGGGAATCAGTATCAAAGTATCAGTTTGGCGACCACCTTGACGTCTTTTGCTTGTCAATCGTTTTGTATCGGTCAATCGCAGCCAGTCATTCCCTCCCAGCAGCTCACACAACAATACCCCACAGAGTTTGCAGTGGAAGTGGATGTTTCTGTACGTGTGCAATGAACTTTGGTTTCTTATTCCTCGAGCACCTTGAGCACGACCTTGCCGACCGCGCGCCGGGTCTTGACGCGCTTGATCGCGTCCGCCAGGTTCTCGAACGGATGCACCGAGTCGATGGGCGTCACGACCTTTCCGGCCTCGATGAGCTTGGCGAGCTCCGTCAGGTGCACGGCCGACGGGTGCACCATGATCTGTCCGTGGGATTTGGCACCAAACGTCGCCTCGATGGGGTTCTCCACGGGCAGCAGCGTCACAAACTGACCAGTTTGCTTCTTGAGCACCGTTTGCGCGTCACCGTTCCACGAGTTGGGCTCCATGCCGCAGTCGTAGATGATATCGATCGAGTGAGCCTCCATGACGTCGACCCACTTCTCCTTGGTGTAGTCGACCACTTGGTCCGCACCGAGCGACTTGACGAACGCCACGTTGCGCGCGCTCGTGGTCGCGACCACATAAGCGCCAGCGGTCTTGGCGATCTGCACGGCGAAGATGCCCGTGGCGCTGCTGCCGCCGATCACGAGCACGCGCTGGCCCTGCGTGAGCTTGGCGTGTTCAAGGAGTCCCTGGTAGCTGGTGAGCGCGGCGAGCGGCACACTCGCGGCCTGGTCGAACGACACGTTCTTCGGCTTGAGCGCCACGTACTTCTCGTCGATATTGATGTACTCGGCGAAGGTACCAAAGCCGTCGAACGGCGTCATGGCGTAGACCGCGTCGCCGACCTTGAGGCCGCTGGTCACACTCGCACCGACCTCGGCGACGATACCGGCGGCGTCAAAGCCGATCCGGTACGGGTTCGCAACGCTGGGCGTCGTACCCGTGAGCGCCTCGCCCAGCTCCTCGATGAGCACGTAGTCGACGGGGTTGAGCGCCGCGCTGTGCACCTGGATGCGCACTTGGGTGGCCTCGAGCGCAGGCTGCGCCACGCTTGCGTTGATCTTGAGCTCCTCGAACGGGTTGCCGTAGTTCTCGTACTGCCACGCCTTGAACGTCGTTGCTACTGCCACCATCTTGCTGCTTCTGTGTGTGTTTGTGTGTGCGTGTGACTGCTGGTGAATTTGCAAATGGGCTTTCGCGATGTGCTCAGCCCGCGCATTGCGACTCGGGACTGCTTCAACAGACGCCATGCTTCGCTCGTGATCTCTTGGTTCAGGCATGAGACATGTCCGTAAAAACTGACAGTCCAGGACACTGGTATCTGATTGGATGACGCGATGAAAGCAGCCAATCAGCAGCTCAGGTTGTGTTTCTCGGAGCTATCGACGAAACGGCTCCGGAATTGAGCGATTGATTAGGTAGCTCGTCGACGTCCCATAATCAATCCATCAACTTCTGGACTGTTCCGGCGCAAGTCGCTCCAACCACTCAGCAAGAGGATCGAGGGTCTTCATGCAAGCCATGCTTACGCGACGCTTGCTTGCGACCCTAGCTGGACCGACGCTCCTGGGCGTCGCATTGAGTCGATCGCCAGAGAGCACAACTGAGCAAAAGCTCCGAGCAACCTGAACACACATCCAGGGTGGTTGGACATGAGGGCCGACGACTCCGACACCTCTTCGGCTCGGCATGCCCAATAGTCGACATCACGAGTCTGCAACGATACACACACGTAGAGCTGCAGTGGGATGAGCACAGCGCAAAGCTTCACCCGGTGGACACTCAACATTCCCGTCCACCAAATACTAGTAAGTATGAGCACGTCGCAATGCCGACTGCTTGGTGGCACTTGTCAGCTTTGCGTTGAGCTTTTGGAAACTCTCAATGCGTTCGTGCATGGCCTTGTGTCCTGGAGCCTCGACCCTTGCTTCCAGGAGTCTCCGCTGGTTGACAAAGTGGTTGTTAAGTCAATCAGCCATCATCGCCCAGCTGACGAGCTGGGGCGCTCGGGGTGGCTCGCATTCCACGCAGTACCAACACAGAGCAAACATGCAAACCCAAAAATGTTCAAAAGATGTCTGTGATAAGTTAGCAGCCTCCTCACAGAAGACTGTACAAAGCCGCCCCCAAAGCTGCGACCGTCACACTCAGCAAGGAATGCTGTCCTTGCAGCGAAGCCGCGCCGCTTTTGCTGTCCGTGGCCAGCGGGTCGTCCAAAGTCGAGAACTTCTTCTCCTGGACAAAGTAGCCCTGGTTCCAGAGCTTGATGAAGTGGTTCTTGAAGAACTTGCCGGCCTCGGGACCCTGCATCGCGTCCGTGGTGCGGTCAGCGCCATCGCACGTCCCATCGCTTTCACCTGGGGTCTTGATCCACACAAAGTAGTCCAAGTTGTCGTAGCCCGTTTTTTGGGTCGGCAGCTTGCCGATGCCCGCGCTCTTGCGGTTGCACCATTCATTCGAGTTGGCGCCGGCCACCTCGTAGTTGCGCGACGTGTCGACGATGCAGTGCATGCTCGTGTCCCCGATCGCGCTCTGGAAAGTGGAGCAGAGCTTGGCGATCTCCGACGTCAGCTGGTAGTTGCTCGTGTTGAGCGTGATGCCCTTCAGACGTCCGGCCTTGCCCAGCTCCTTCACGATGTTCACCACAGCCGTCGTACTGTCGGTCTTCGTGAGTGTCCAGTAGCCCACGTCCAAGTAGATCTGAGCATTTGCGTTGGCCGCGAGGATCGGGATCGCCAACAACAGGTTGTCCTTGTAGCCGGACTCGACCGCGCAGCCGCCGTCCGCGATGAGCCCCACGGCGTCCGGCTCGAGCACGTAGAGCACCTTGCGGTCGCCTATGGCATTCGCCAACTGGGTCACAAAGCTCACGTAGTCGTCCGAGGTTTTCACCGTGCCGTTGCCGTTCGAGTACCCGGCCGAGCAGTCCTTGTTCGGCAGTCCGTACACCGCGATGCTCAGGCGCGTGGACTTGGAGCACGTGTCCAGCAGCGTGGCGATTGTCTTGAGCGCGTCGCCGTTCACTATGCGGTCCGAGTACCACGTCGCGACGCCGTACCCCTCGACCGTCTTGAGCGCGGACTTGAGCTCCGGGTAGTCCGCCTTGGCGTCGGTGTAGGCCACGGGTGGGATGGAGCAGAGCGTGTCGGCCGCCTGCGTCGTGGCCATACAGGCCAGCGCCAGCAGTAGCAGCAGTGTGATCGACGTTGGTGTACTCATTCTGTTAGAGGGCTCCTCGTGAGCGAGCGAGTGGTGGCGATGGACTCTTGTCCGTTGACCGCCAGTTCTGAAGTGAGAGCGTGTGGAGAAAGCGAAGAGAGAGCGTTCGGAGCCATCATCATCATCCCTTCGTATCGCCAAGCAGCAGAGCAGGGGCGAGATGGACTCACTCACCAGCGACAATCTGTGGCTGGACGACGGAGTGACCTGGTTCTGCGCGTTGACGAACCTCTCTCTATGAATGAATTTAGAGCTCTCTGCATTTTCCGATAGCGAGTGGACTTGCATTTGACTCTATAAATGAATCCCCTCGTGGAAACGGTACCAGCCCAAGCGGTTCGCGCTCGAGGTCTGGATATTTTTCGGCGGGTTCAAATTTTTGCCCCTGTGGTTTCCGCTTCAGCTTTCCAAGAGGTCACTTGGCTACATTAGGTGCAGGCGAATAAATCCAACGCACCCAGCTTGACAGCCTGACGAACGAACGAGTCAAAGGCGCAAAGTGAACGAACGGACAGTCCGCACCTGCCTGTCCGACGCATGGAGACGCCAGCAGCTGTGGGTGGTGGTGGTGGGGGGGAAGCACAGGCGTTCTCCGCTTCAACGCCCATCGGATTTTTTCGCCATCCAGAGGCAGCGAAACTGCATCAAATGCGTGTGACACAAAGGCCTGCCCCCTGTGTTACCTACAGCACGTTGGGCAACTGACCAAGAGGTCTTCAAAAAGCGCGTGGTGGTCTTGCAGCTCGACGAGCCTTCTGTCGCCGCCATCTCCAGTATGAACTCCTAGCTCCAGTTCCGCCTCATGCGCTCCTCTCTGGCTGTTGGCTCGGACGTACGCGAGCTTGGAGACCACT
>JAASFQ010000914.1:0-12299 GCA_023333845.1 Globisporangium polare | reverse complement strand
TTGAGCGTCGCGGCGTCGATCGCCTGGCGCGACTTGCTCGAGAGCCCCGCCGAGATGTCCGCGCCGCCGCGGTACGTGCCGCCTCCATTGTGTCCGTTGTTGCCGCCCGCAAAGTCCGCGAAACTCATGCTTTCCTCCTTGCGCTTCGTCGTCTTCCTCGGTGGCTTGAAATTGCGATTATGGCGGGCGCTGCAGCTGGTGGGTGTGTGGGTGTGTCATGCATGGCAAATTGGAGAAGAAGAAGTTTGAAACTTCTGCTGATATCGGAGGGCCTGCTAATATGGACCTGCTTAGACTTGGCTTTTCCTCCCAAATGTCTGCTTAAAAGCCGACCTTTTGGAGGCAAATGGAAAAAAAAGCCATGTCGATTGGCTCATTTATGCATTCGAAGAGAGTGATGGTCGTGGGGAGAACCAAAAAGGAGCCAGGAAGAAACCAGAAAGAAACCAGAAAGAAACCGAAGCAAAGATAGCGTGGTGCGCATGAACCAAGGCGTGGACAACGCTGCATCCTGATAATCGAGCGCTGTAGGAGAGAACTAACGTGGCGCACACGAGAGCACGTCGCCTTCAGAAACAGGATCCCACACGCTCGCAAATGCGGCGGAAAGGGTGTGGCGAGAAGGCACACAAACGCGGGTCAAAACGGGCGAAAGACAGAATGGCAATCCAGCCGATTGGATCAAGAAGCAGCCTATATTAGTGGGAGGCCGAAAACACCCACCCAAACGGCAGTCAAAACGGGGACGAACACATCGCCAAACGCGTCGGAAAAGCGGACGACTGCACCGGCTATGCGCGCATACTGCTCGTGATACCGGTACTGCTCCTCAACGGTGTCGGACTCGGCGATTTCTTCCAACAACACTGAAGAATCGGCTGCTGCTGCATGGAGCAGCCAAAAGCACTTGCGTGCCCCGCTTGACACAAAGAGAGAGGAGTGAGAGTGAGTGAGTGAGCGAGCGGCTTGCAGTGCTGACGCGTCCGGTGAAGAAGCGCAAGCTCAAGCACCAGCACAGTAACGGTCGAGTGACTCGCCTTCGTTCGAAGGACGACGACGGAGGAGGAAGCTGCGAAGCGATGCAGAACAGCAGCAGCGCCGACCAGCACAGCCTCGTCTACGAGCTGCAGGAGCCGTGCTACTACTCGGTGCTGGACGTCGAGCCCGACGCCAGGTGCGCGCACAGGCCTTCAGTATGAGGCGCCGGTGGTATTGGCGTATGCATGCGTGTGCTAACGTGCGAGTGGCGCTATGTGTGTCGTTATGCGTGTGATTGCACGGATAGTGCGTCGGCGGTGGTGAAGGCGTACCGGCTGCTGGCGCTCAAGCACCACCCGGACAAGAACCCGAACGGCGACCCGGAGCACTTCCAGACCATCAAGCAAGGTACAACGCGACGACTTACTGCGAACATGACACGTATGCGCTCGTGGCAGAGGCGAAGTGGTGGTACTGATGGACTTGGATATGGTGTCGTCGGATTCGGTACTTGCAGCGTATGAGGTGCTATCCGATCCAGACAAGCGGCGGCTGTACGACCACTATGGACCAGCGCTAAAGGTGAGCAAGCTCACTGTCCACTTCGCATGGACGCTCTGAATATTCATGTCTCTAATTTATTCGTCAACGCCCGTCCATCGTGTTTTATGTTGAATCATGGCAGCCCCAGATGGCCGAATCGTTCTCCAAGCTCGCGCCGCTGCTGCTGTCGTTCACGAGCGGGCTCGTGGGCTCGAGCGCGCAGGTCTGCGGCTGGATCTCGCCCACGCGCGTCACGCTCGGGCTCGAGCTCTGCGTCGTCGGCCTCGCGGGACTCTACTACTGCTACCAGCCGCGCCAACGGTCATCGCCTTCTTCAGCGTCACTGCTGTATCACAACCGACGGAGGACAGCAGGGGCGGCAAACAAGCGCGAGATCGTGTCGGTCTCGGACTACGTGACCGTCACGTGCATGGGGCTGCTCACGGGCAACCTGGTGGGCTGGGTGAGCGCCTCGACCGTCGTCTTCTGCCGGTCGCTCCTCTTTGGCAGGTGAAGTTAAGTGTCCAAGTGGAATGTGGTGCTGTGATGCGGTGAAAAGATGTCCACAGGAGTGAAGTTGAAGCGTCCAACCAATTTTGACCGCCAAGACAAATGATGTACGAACCATTTCTCTTTCGCCATGTGAGTCTCGGTTGTTGTTTTTGTTTTTGTTTGTGTTGTGCTTGTTTGATTATAGTAGCAGTGTTGCTTTTGGTTTTTCTTTATTGACTGACCACAAGGTGACCATGGCGATGAGGAACGAGCGAGCTTTATGGCTCGCAAGCAAGCAAGCGCTATCTGTCCAGAGGCTCTCGACCGAGTGACGTAATGATTCTACAGAGTCTTCCAGACAGAGGCTGGCCTAGCATCGCTGGTCCCGATTTTCAAGACGCGTCCGTTCAATTTCGTTCTCTCTTAGTACAGCATCTCGTCCTTGATCTTCTTCGGGTCGACCTTCGGCTGCAGCTCGCTGTCGGGGCGCATTCGGAAGCCCGGCGCCGGGTGCTTCTCCCACAGCAGCGACGTCTTGCCCTGCGGACCTTCGCAGGAAAGCTGGCCGTTCATCGGCAGGCTGCCCCACTTGGTCATCGGCGGAGGGACATCCTCCTTGCACGCGTCCAGCAGCTGGCGCGTCGTCTCCGGGGTCAGGTTTTCCTGTTACAAGGCACAGCAGCAATGTCAGCTACAAGCCCAGGTACTGCCTTTGACATAGACCAGATGAAACCACCACGCACGTAGAAATCGTCGTTGATCTGCACCATCGGGGCGTTCGAGCACGCGCCGAGGCACTCGACCTCGCGCAGCGTGAAGCGACCGTCAGCCGAGGTCTCTGTAATCAGATAAATCAATGAGGCCAACGCCAGTCAGTCTCAGCTTCGCAATGCGACACAAGACAGACAGACAGACAGACTGTCTTGAATAAGCAGCTTGGATACAGATGGGAGACGTACCGCCTTCCTTGATGCCGAGGTGGTTCTCGATGGTGGTCTTGATCTCCTCCGAGCCGCAGATCATGCACGGCGTCGTGCCGCACAGCTGGATAAAGTACTTGCCGACCTTCTCGCGGTTGAACATCGTGTAGAACGTGGCGACCTCGTAGACCTGGATCGGCTTGACATCCACGATGCGCGCGACCTTGTTCATGGCCGCGAGCGGCAGCCAGCCGCCGTGCTGGCGCTGCGCCAGGTCCAGCAGCGGGATGATCGCCGACGCCTTGTAGTTGTCCGGGTAGCGGTCCAGGATCGCGTGCACGCGGTCGTAGTTGTCCGGCGTGAAGTCGAACGACGTCTCCACATTGTTGTCGTCCGTGTCACGGTGCTATCACAGCAAACGCACGCAATACGCATCACACCACAGTAAGCACCAAGCCATCTATTTTGCAATAGGCATATACACATTGAATCAAGCGATCCAGCCACCACAGCCGGAGCTCCTCAAATCCCAAGAGCTCAACCAAATTCGACTCTCTGCTTCAATTGACCGACTGCTCTGCTGGTATCAACCTCTATACCTCAGCCCAGTAACGCAACGCACCTGTGGGAAGTTGCCTCCGCTGCGCACGACCACGGACGAGTGGAAGGCGCGGGTCTTCGCGGCGGCGTTGGCGTTGGCGGCGGCCGCCTGGCGGAGCGCGCGCACGGAGCGGGCGAGCATCGTTCCTTTCGAAGGTGCTGAAGGTGAAGGAGGCGCGAAGGGAGACTCGCTTTCCAGGCCACAGAGTCTCGTCGTGCGAGATGGTGTCAAAAGAGCCGCCACCACCAAAACCGTAATTACGGCTTTTGACGCACGTTTGGGTGGTCCTGTTACTTCAAAATGCACCGCACTATCAAGGAGACTAGAAATGGACCGAAACCTGCGGTAGAGAATACTGATGGTCCAGATCGAGAGCTGGTGTCTTTCCATGAAGAGCGCCTTGGAACCTGCGTCACGCAGATCGAGGCGGACGAACAGGCTGCTGCTCCCCGCAACCTGCCGGACCTGAAACTGCTTATGAGCATGTATACACACCGGACATGGGAAGCAACCTTCCTTCGAAGCAGCCGAGATGATCACTGAAGACTTCCTTTGTTGGACCCGTCGGCTTCAGCTCTGGAGCTCGATATTGCTACTTCAGAGGCTGCCTTTGGCCCGCGGTCCCGCGACAAAAAACGCACGGTTCGGGACCGTCCGTGGTGGTGTGAGCCGTTCATTTGCCGCGCCGCAAGCAACACAAGCCGCACGCCCCATCAGAGACGAGAAAAGTTCGCAGCCATGGTGCGTGACCTCCGGAAGATGGCGGGTGGCGGTCGCCCCCCGTCCCTGGACGAGCCCATGTGCATGCTGTGTATGTGCGCATGTGTGGCTGACGCTGGTGTACTGTGACGTGTGGATCGTGCGCAGGCCGGAGAAGACCCAGTTGACGTGATGCCGCAGATCCGCGAGGCGTGCAAGCCAAAGTGCGCCGACTACTTCCAGAAGTACGAGGCGTGCGTGGCGCGCGTGGCCGCCAAGGGCGTCGGCGCCTGCGACGGACAGTACTTCGACTACCTCCACTGCATCGACAAATGCGTACGTGCCTTGCTCTCTCTCTCGCTCTATGTATGTATATATGTGGTCCCCCTGCGCTTCGAGAGCCATGCACTGCTGATTGTCTGGTGTCGCTATGTGTTGTTTGTTGTTGTGATGGCGAATATGCAGTCTGTGCCACAGATCATGAAGCACCTGAAGTAGATTTCCTGGCTTCTGACGCCGCGCCTTGGCTTCTTCGTGACGCTGTGAAGAAGAAAGGAGGGACGCCCAGTGGTAGAAGAGAGATGATGGCGATGCTAAGTGCCCACTAAAGCCCTCCCACGAGACATCGAGAACGAGAGAGAGAGAGAGAGAGAGAGAAAGCCTCCAGAAAAACAAGAATATATGAAGCTTTTGCAGTGTACCCCCTCTCCTGTAGCGGAGCTGCTGGCGTCGTGCAGGATGGATGGTGGTCCCCTCGCGTTCGATCGCTCCCGGCCTCGGTTTGAGGTTCGAGCTTCATTGCGGCATATTGAGCTGCTCATGCTGGAGTCGGATGTGAAGGGGGACAATGCTGCAAAGTGATCAAAGAGAGGCGAGCTGCATGTGGTCATATACAGAGAAGGGCTAATCGCGAGATGGTGTTCATGGACGGCTTTTACGATTGAAGCTGCTATCATGGACACCAAGGTGACGAGCATGCCGGTCGGAGCCAAAGAAATGAGGCATCTCAATAGCACTCTCTCCTTCGCTCAGTGAAGGTGATGCTTTTAGAGGTTGAAAGCCCACTAGCAGGTGATGGTGTACCAGTTGCACGCCCTCCCGCCAACGCGCTAGTGAAGACAAGAACGGCTCTCCCACTCACACAGAACACACATCGCCAGCCAGCTCGCATCACTCGCATTCGCATGCTCCCCGTTCTCATCCCTCTCGAGAATGGCACTAAACCACGCCACCCAAACGCCCTCGCGCGAGTGCCGCTGTGCGTCCTTATAAACGGGTTGAGGGTGCGCTCTCATTGGGTCCTAAATCCCTTTTTCAGCCAATGGGCGCAGCCAAACCCCCTGCCACTCGTGGTTTGTATGGCGCTGGAAGTTGGTGGCCGCGAGCGCTTGCGGGTTCGAGCGACGCTCGCAGGCGCCGTGTGGGCTTTGAGGCGCTCAATTTGGAGAAAAGTCAACGGAGGCAACATGACTGTGAAGCGTAGAAACCACGGCCGTAACAAGAAGGGACGCGGCCACGTCAAGCGTGTGCACTGCGTGTCCACCGCCAAGCTCATCCCGAAGGACAAGGCCATCAAGCGCTTCGTTGTCCGGTAGGTCTCTCTTGCTTGTTAACACGGGCGACGCGTTATTGCGCGTCCCGCCACCTCCCGCGTGCGCATCACAATCGAGTGTCGCCATGGATCATCAGCCAGCCAGGCAGCCTGTTTGTAGCAGTCCAGCCACGCCGCGTGCCAGCAATACGATAGCACAGATCCGCAGCAGGTCGAATGAGTACGACGCGACAGGTGCAGCCGTGTACCAGTTAGCAGGAGCAGGGGTGAGCTCGCCATTGAGGCAACAGCCAAGCAGTCGAGTTGGCGAGTAATGGGAACAGCTTGCGTGGCTCCGTTTCAGCGGTGGGATGGGGAAGCAAAGGGAACACAGAGACACACAGAGAAGGGTACCAGAATGGAGAAGGAGGCAGGCGGAGGCGTGGTTGACTGATCCGTGGCGTGGCGTGACGGTTCTTGTGATGGGCATGAAGGGGCAGGCAGCGCGCAAAAGGACCACCTCTTTGACCGACTTGCTGACTGACTCTTGTCTTGCTTTTCCTCCTTATATGCAGCAACATCGTCGACCAGTCGGCCATCCGTGACCTGAAGGAGTGCTCGGTGTACGAGTCGTACGCGCTCCCGAAGATCTACATCAAGAACTACTACTGCATTGAGGCCGCTATCCACCAGCGCATCGTGCGTGTGCGTTCGGTCGAGGGTCGCCGCAACCGCTCGGCGCCAGCTCCTCGCTTCCGCCAGGCGCGCAAGTAAGTTTGCTGCGTGTGCCAAAAGCGTTTCGATGACGCGATGAAGCAAGCTCGCGGGCCTCCGACCCTCTCCGCCTGAAAGAAGACAAGATGATCAAACTAGTGGCGGCACAGCTGAAAAGCTGCGACTGGGGGTGGCAGGGGGTGCTCTAAGAAGTTGGTTGGCCTTGCTTGGCGGATTATCGTAGATTACTTTAATACACAACAACAGGTCACCTTTCTCCAATCCATGTATGCATTCGCTATCGTCCGCGCCCGTGTGTTCTGTGTGTGTGTGTGTGTGCTGTTGTTGCCTGTTGTGTGGAGTGGCTCACTTATGTTGCATGCGTGAATCGTTCGGAGCTCTTCAATGTGAAGAGCTCGTTTGTGTGTGGCGTCGTCGCTGGGCCAAATGGCTTCATACTGTCGACAAGCAAACAAGCAGGTGGGCGATGACGAGCGCGTGTGTGTTGTGCTGTGTGGATACTACACAAGGCATGAACAAGCGGGGGAGCTTGGTGCGGTGGAGGGCAACTAAACAGACATTCATTTAGGAAACTTTCCGCCTCAGTTGTGCCTACAAACGTCGCGTGTGGTAGGTAGAATCTGGTTCTTCGTGTGTGATGTGATGCTGATGAAACCTTCTCCTTCCGCCCACACACGCGCACGCATCGAGAGACGACTGGGCGGGGAAACGGCACTTGGGGACGACGACAGGGTCCTTGGTTCTTGGAAAAGTGGCTGCTGCCTGGGCTTGAAACTCGTGAGCTCTTTAGATCCAGCCGTCCTCTTCCACGAGGTACTCGAGGCGCACGAGCTCGTCGATCTCTTCAAAGCCGAAGAGGTACTCGCCAAAGTTCACGCAGCTGTTGACAACCGTCATGAGCGGCCGCAGGTTCAGTCCCTTGGGTAGCGCCAGGTCCGCATCCTCGTCTTCGTCGTCATTGTCCTCTTCGGGGTTCTGCTTGCCAGCCGAGGCCGCGGCTGCTTTCCGTCGGCGCCGGTCGTCGCTGTCGCTGTCGCTCTCGGCGGTCACGGCCGAGCTCGAGCGGCTGTCCTTCTCCCCGCGGGACGCCAGCTCCTTGTCCTTCTCGACCTGGGGCAAGTCCTGCACGAACGTCACGTCCTCCAGACTCCAGTTGTGGCGCGCGAGCCGGCGCCACATGCGGATCTCTTCATTCGAGATCGACACGACGTTGCCGTGCTTCGTCTTGGTGCCGTGCAGAAAGGCCATGGAACGTTCGAGGAACTCCTGGACTTTCGTGGCCGTGCGCCGTTGGTCGTGCACCGCGAAATTGCACACGCGCACGAGCACGTCGTCGTAGCTCTCGAGTGCCACGTACCCACCTTCCTCGCCGGCCGGGAAGTAGACGATCTTCTGGTTGAAATAAATGTGTTTGTCGCCAAACATGTTGGCGTTCGGCAGCGGACTCGGCGGCTTGTTGTAGTTGGACTGGCCGAGCTTCTCGGCCTGCTGCTTGGCCGTCGAGCTGCGCGAGAAGCTGTTGCGGTCCTTCTGCATGTCCAGGTCGATGCTCCCGCGGCCGCTGTACAGACGCGCCTGGATCGGCAGCTTGCGCCAGATCTTGGAGATCAGGTGCGTCGGGTTCTGTTCCATGAAGTCCATGCTCACGGAGCGCCGGTCGAGCCCGCGAGTCGGGCGCCGCGTGTCCTCATAGTCGTCGTCGCTGTCCGAGTCCCACGTGTTCGCGTGCGGCTTCACGATCATCGCCACGTCGTCCACGGCGCTCGCGGGCGCCGACTGGTTTTTGTGGCGCGACGAGAACGAGAACCGGCGCTTCTTCTCCTCCTTGGCCACGGGGCGAGGCCCGATGTTGGCCGTGCTGTAGCTGTTCGTGCGCACGGACCGTGACGAGCTCTTCTCGACCGCGACAGGCTCTCGACTGCTGCTGCTCATGGTGTTGTAGCTCAGTCGTTTGGTGCGCGACGCCAGCTGGCTCTTGGTCGGGAGCTCCGGCACGATGCTCTGGCTTCGAGACGAGCGGCTCTCGGTCTGCGGCTTCAGCGACGACTTGAGCACCGGCGGCGCCTGTTGTCCTGTTGCACCTCCTGTCTCATGCTGATTGTTACCATTACCTGATGATGATGACGATGTCCTGGCTGTTGTCGCTGGGTGCTGCTGATAAGAAGACGGCTGGGACGACGAGGCTCTTAATAATGTCGACGACACCGCGGCGGCCGCCGACGGTTTGGAATGTAAAGACGACGTTGTTCCTGGGAAGTGGCCGGGGTGCGACGTTGAGCGGGACAGCGCCGTGGGCGTGGTCGTGAAGCCCGTGGTCTTGAGGTACGAGCTGTCGGCCTTGGGCGTCGGCACCGTCACCGTGTGCTGCTGAGCGTACGGCCCACCCGCGGCCGGGGTTGCCGAGGACGCATTCGACGGAGGGGGGGGGGTCGGCTCCTTCTTCTTCGTGGACAGCGACGAGCGGCGCTCCTTCCAGCCGGAGAACGAGAACGACGGCCGCCGCTCCTTCTTTTTGGACGACGACTCGCCGCTGACGCCGCGGCTGCTGCCAAAGTCCTCCTGCGCGGCTGCGAGCGCCTCGGCCGAGAGCTCGGACGTGGAACTGGGACGGCCGCTACCCAGCGAGAACGAGCCGCTGCGCCGCGACGACGGGAAGATCTTCTTGATGCCCGAGTAGATGTCCTTGGCCTGCTGTGTCATCTCGTCTTTCATATATAAAGAGAGAGGGCCTACTACAGAGAGAGAGAGAGTCACAGAGACACGTGCGCTCGTGTGCGGAAGACGGCGATAACTTCGGCTTGGCTGGGTCGATTCGCGCGCGGGCGGTGTCTCCGGAGAGCGCAGACGCAGACGCAGCGGGGCGGACGGTCTGCAGACGCGAGGCGACAGGTGGGGGCGCGTGGCGGGGCGTCAAAGAGAGAGAGGTCCTTGGTGTGGTGGTAGCGAGCTGTTGTTTTTACCCTTGGGCTTGCGCTTTTGGGGGGAGGAAACTGAGTCAGATGTGAGCGAGCGAGTGGGTGAGTGAGTGAGTGAGTGAGTGGCATTGGCAGGCGGCTGTTGTAACGGCTTTTCCACAAAGCACGGTGAGGTGGAAATCTAGCAGGCAGGGAGTTTGTATGAAAGCCAGCTGAGAGATGTCTTCCAGTACCCTCTTTTTAGATCCACAGTCAGATATGCACCATGCTTTGAGACATACGTGCTCTTTTAACAGACTTCTCAAAACAAGGTGAGTTGCTACGTTGCACACATCACACGCATGGCCAGCCGGGTGGCTGACGGCGAGGCGATGGTTTCTGCAGCCAAAGGCTGGACAGACAGATCCCCATGCGGATCTGCTTCCAGCAGCGAGACGGAAACCTTCCGGCCGGTCCGGGAATCGTCAATAGCTCGCGGCTGCACTTATAGAACTGAAATCCTCCAAGGCGGCCTCAGTTGAAGGTTTGAGCATATTTCCTTTCGGCCAAGTTCCCCGCAGAAAGGAGGAAAAGCGAGGGTGGGACGCCACATTTTCGGCTTCGTCGCCTTTCCAAATCCTTCCTCTCGCCTCCGCTGAATCTATCTTTTTTGTGTGGCCTTTGATGCTCGATCGAGAAAGACAGGCTCGCTGGCTTGTCGTCGCTTTCCTGATCCACTCTCGAGTTGACCGACGTTGCGGGGATCGGCGCCGGAGGGGGGGAAGGGAGGGGGAGGGAGGAGGGCTTTGGCGAATGCGCAAAAGGCACTGGAGATAGTTTTTAATAGGACGGACTGGCTGCACATTGGAGCAGTCGCAGGCTGGATTGGACACGAGCGTTAAAAATCTGCACTTGGGGAGTGGTCAGAGAGAGAAAACTTCAACCAATCCATCGAGATGGCGACTATCGACCAGTCCGTCCGGTCGCTGACTCTCCTCTCCTCTCAACAGTCAGTGAGCCTTCCCTTGGAAACGACGGTATCGATGCAAACGATCCGTTCTTGCGGACGAGCACTCTCCACTGCCAGCTCAGCTCGCGAATTACGAGGAACGCTCATAAACTTTATTATCTCGGCTGGGGCTTCTCATCATCCTGCTTGCCTTGTTGCTGCTGGGGATCTCCCTTCTATCGGGAGACCCACCCAACACACTTGCTTGCGCTCGCTCCTGGTTCGCTTGCTTGTTCACGCAAGACTTGTTTGCTTTTCTTACAACACACTCGCGCTTGCGTGTTTGCGTGTTTCGCTTGCGCGCAACGCGATACTTGCACACGCTCTCACCAGCTCTTCGCCACAGCCAGCCGTTTACTGGTCCTCACTTGCGAACTCGGACGCTCCGGGCGGTCGCCGTGGCCACTTGCGCCTCAATGTCGACGTTGCAGAGCGCGAACACGTCGCGCGCCGTGAACTGGAACGCGCCGCAGTACACGCAGCTGTTGGCGATCGTGACCACCAACGTCAGGTCCGCGCTGGGCGACACTGGCGGCGGACAGCTCAGCGACATCTTGGCCGGCGCCGAGTGTCGTCGCTTTCGCTGCTGGAGCCAGCCGGAGACTGTCGCTCGAAAGCCGATGCCGCTGCTCGTCTTCCGCCTGTGGTGGCTGCGGTGCCCGTGCTGCTGCTTGTGTTGGTTGACCAGCACCACGGCGGCGCTGAACTGCTCCTCCTCCTTGTTCCAGTCGTGGTGCGCGAGCCGGCGCCAGCGCTTGACGTCGTTCACGGAGAAGCGCTTGGTCTCGCGGAAGCCCGGGATCCAGGGCTTGCTGTCGTTCGGGTACCCCAAGTACACGGCCGAGCGGTACAGGAACTCGGCGATCATGAGCTGCATGGACCGCTCGGGCGGCGGCGGCTGGTGCAGGTCGTCATCGAGACCCTGAGTGCTGCTGTCCGTGCTCGAGTTCGTCGGGTCCTCTTGCGGGAACGGGTCGTGCAGGAACGAGAGCGTCTGGTACAATCCACCGACGTTGAACAGCAGCTCGTCGTACGTTGGCTGCGACCCAAAGGGGTTGGGCATCACCTCGGTGTGCAGCATTGTCTTGAAGTGGACCTTACGGCGACGACCTCCTGCTGCCTGCTGCTGATTATCCTGATCCCGGTACTCGTTCTGCGCGTGCTCGTGCTCCTTCTGGCGCCGTCGAAAGTGGCTCAGGATGCTGCTCGTGGCCGCTCGCCGTCGGCCTCCACCTGCTGCTCCTAAGCTGTCGCCCAGGATCGCGTCTCCGTCCGCTCGGCGTGCGGCTCGCGAGCCTGCTAATGCGGACCCGGCCGAGCCTGCGCGCGAGCGTGTGATGGCCGCAAGCTGCGGATCGCTGTACTCATTGTTGTTCCCGCTGCTGGTGGTGGTGGTCATGTGGCTGCCGCCACTGGTATCGCAGGGCACGCTGCGGCCGCGACGGCGGCTCACGAAGCGCGTGACGCCACTGCTGCTGGCCTCATTGTTGTTCCCGCTGTGGCGCTTGCGCCGGGACGGGAAGATATGGACAGCGTCGGCCATCCGGCCGCCGTCGTGGTGGTCGTCGTAGTGAAGCGGCGGGTCGTCGGCTGCGAGGATCGGGATCGCGTCCGCGTCCTTGAGCTGGTGGTGGTGGAGGACCATGGGCCGCACGTGCTCCCAGCCGCGTAGTCCGCGGAAGCGCCGGCTGGATGGGGGCGATTCGTCGAGGAGCGCGGTCGGAGTCAGCGGCGCCAGCTTGCTTGCTTGTGTGAGTTGCTGCTCGTCGGCTTGCTTGTGTGCTGGGGGATCCGCCGATGGGGGTCGATGGTTAATAAATACAACACGCACTGCCCGCTGTCACAATGAGAAACGAATAGCGATACGGCGGCGGAAGACTGGCGTCGCGTCCGTTCT
>JAASFQ010000913.1:0-12316 GCA_023333845.1 Globisporangium polare | reverse complement strand
GGGGCTATTGACCCTGGGCGCATCGTGCTGCTGCCGCCAGCGACCGCAGTCAAGTGCTTTGCGAGGCGGGAGCTGAGGCTGCTGCTGACGGTGAACTCCGCCGAGCTCTCCTGGTCGGATCTGGTCCACTGCGGCTGACGTGTGTTCTCTAGTGCCACGAGCAGCATCGGGAGCTGCAGTTGAAGCTGAAATTTGACTGTCGCGAACCAAGGCGAGCACGAGCTCTCGCACGCTCTCCATACTCTGGAAGCTGATCTCTTCACACAGAGGCTCCGAGTCAAGTTCTCGTTCTGAGCCTCCATTTGGTCGAAAAGTGGCATGAAACCGAATTTAGTGGCGAACCCTCGTTAAAACCGCTCCACATCTTCACATTGAAAACCCAAGCCAAATGCCAAGTTTGGATACAAAAGCGCCCTCTGAATGCAATTTTGCTATTATAAAGCGCCAGCCGCACAAAATGCCCACCCAACTGGCGAAACACCACAAAAAAGGATGGCGGACGAGCAGCATGAGCTTCACGACGCAGCGGTCGATCTGCAGCTCCCTCGTCCAGATGCCGCTGCGAGCGCCAGTGGTGCGCTCGCAGCAGGCGATACATCAGGCGCAGACGCTTCCAGTGTGGTACCCGTCTCAGCAGCAGAGCCGCCCAGTGATGCGCCTGCAGACGCCGGCGGCGAAGGGCGAGTCGTGCACGAGCTGAGCCTGCGCGACGAGCACGTGAGCGCGCTCGTGGGGCTCGAGCTGCCGTTCTACGCGACGAGCATCGAGCGTGTGCTGGAGACTATCGGCGGCATGGAGAGTCTGCAGCAGACGCACGAGAGCAAGAGCCAGTTCCTGCCGGTGAAGCTGCGGCCGACCGAGCCGTCCTGCAAGCCGCTCTTCGCGGACCTGGCCAAGACGCAGACGATCCTGCTGCGCGTGCGGCGGCGCAAGCGAAGGCACGTGGCCACCGTATTAACAGGAGAACCCCAAGCTGAGCAGCCAGCGGATGGTGACGAAGGTGGCGTCGACGCAGAGATCGTGGGCCTCGTGCGCGAGAAGTACGTGTGCGAGGGCATGGCGGACTTCCAGTACTTCACGTCGCGGACCTTCTATCCGACTCCCGATAACTCACAACCAGCAGCGCGAGCAACAGTAGAGGGAAAGCTACCAGAGGCCGCTACTCAGTCTCAGCCTCACAGTGAAGAGTCTGCGCTGGACATCAACGGCTCGATCGGCAAGGACTCGGCTGCGCAGGCTGCGCTCAAGGCGAGTCTGCGGCCGTACCTGCGCGTGCAAAGTGAGTGCGAGCTGGAGATGATCCCGGAGGTGTTCTCGAAGGTGGATCTGCCGCTCAAGTACGAGTTCCGCCAGCGGTCTGGGTACCAGCCGACCGAGACGGCCAAGAAGACGTCGAGCACGATGACGTACCTCAACTTCCACGACGACGTGGCCGCGCCCGCCGAGCCCAAGCCCGAGAACCCGGTCGTGAGGAGGCGACCCATGGGTGCGAACGACACAGCGGACGACCATGTGCTCCGGATTTTACAGGAGAAGCTCGCGCAGAAGCCCATTTGGCTGCGGCCCAAGCTCTTCGTGGGGCTCGACTTTCTCGAGAGGAGGGCCGCGAGACGCCTGCTGCGCAAGCTCTGCTACGTGTTCGTGGACGGTCCCTGGCGCGGCTCGTGGATTCGCATGGGCTACGATCCGAGGAAGTCTCCGGACTCGGCCAAGTACCAGGTCATCGAGCTGCGCAACAACCGCGAGCTCGTGCACGCCAAAGTGACACACCCGAGTCGCAAGCGCACAAAGAAGTTCAGTGGCATCAACCCGAAAGGTCCGCGCATCGTCAAGGTCACGCAGACGTCGGAGAACGAGAACGCACAGGCGAGCAAGCGAAGGAGGAAGGATCGCTTCCTACTCAGTGAGACCCGGAAGGCGTACCTGGCGGATGTGGACGCGCACCAGCAGAACGAACAACACCAGCAGCAGAACCATGTCGGCTTTTCAGATTTCGTCGAGAATGGTGGCGGTGGTGACGTCAGCAATGAGTGGGACTCGGAGAACGAGCAAGATATGGTGGACGACGGCAATGACGCAGCGAGTGCGACGAGCAGCGTGACGAGCACAACGCGAGGTCTTGACGAGGACGGCGGCGCTTCAGGACAATCAGCACCAGCCACAGCGGCGAATAGCTCCACCGTACCGGCCGCAAAAGGCAGTGAGCGCACGTACGAGATCTTCGGTGTGCCGCTCACGAGCGCGAACGTGCTCTTCCAGTTGGACGAGATCGACGACGACGAGGTGCGCGTGTGGACGGCACAGTTCGCGATGCAGAGCCAGCCGACGCTGCTCGGAGGCTGGTTCTCCACGCACATGTTTTTGCCGCTGCGCGAGATCATCCGGTTCCACATCGCGGCGCTCGTGGGGCGCTCCAAGGCGGACTTGGACGCGCGGCGAAAACGCATCGAAGTGCTCAAGAAGCAGGCGCTGAGCGACTACGCGGAGCAGGTCGCGAACGGCGGCAAGGACAAGAAGAGCGCGCGGGCGAATGGTCCTAATGGTGGATTGAAGACAGCAGCAGCAGCAGACGAAGAAGTCCCACCGCGACCGGAAGATCTCGAGCAGGCTGCATTTGAAGAATCGCTGGCGCGTGAGCACGCTGGTAATGGACGCGCGACGAGCGCTCCTTTCATGAATGGCGAAGCCGCCACTACTGCAGATGCGACGGATGTGGCGATGGGGTCTGCTGACTCGGTTGTATCTGCATCTGCAGCGGCTGTTGGAGCCAAGGAGAAGGCAGAGGAGGACGAGGAGGAGGAGGAGGAGGATGACGACCTGGAATTCGATGAGGGAGAGGAGATCCAGGAAGAAGAGGAAGAGGCTGCGGCGCTCGCGAGACACGAGCAGCTTCAGAATGGCGACGACAGTGGAGGGGAGGAGGAGGACTTTGAAGATGACGCAGGCGACGGGAATGTGGATGGCGAGAATGAAGCAACTGCCGGCCAGCCTTCGAAGCCCTCAAGTGGAGAGCCTGCTTTATTGGTATCAGAGCGAGCAGCAGATGCACCAGCAGTTGAGACTGGTGCAGATGCCGAGCCCCAGGTCGCCACGGAGTACAGCTTTTGAGGGGGCAACTTGAAAAGATGGACCTCTCGACGGAGATCCTCGAGTGGCTGGACAAGAGGTGGGCGCCCATAGGGGAAGTACACTACAGTAGACAAAGAAGGACATGCAATCGAGCCTTTAGGATCTGCCAACGAAGAACTGCATGTGCAATGCGCTTCCTCTTTGGCTCAACGCGTTCAACGTTCAACGTTCAACCGCAGCAGGAATAAAAAAACCTCACTTTTGAGGTTAGATGAAATTGTGCCTCCCCTCTTTCCGAGAGCCATTTGTGCCCCCTCTCTTTCCGAGAGCCAAACAAACAAAAGCAACGACGCGCGAGCGAGAGAGATCGCGGTCGTGCGAAGGACGGACGCCAGCTGAGAAGGAGGCGCCGATAGAGACCGACCGAGAGACGCACGCGTGAGCCAGCGTCAGCATGGGCCAGCACTTCCTGCTGCACCGCGACCTGGTGGCCGCCACGGCCGTGCACCACGCCGTGCACGCGCATCTGAGCAGCGACACGCACGCCGACCTCGTGGTCGTGAGTCCGCAGTACCTGCGCATCTACCGCATCGAGCCGTTCCCCAGTGCGGGCGGCAAGCAGCAGCTCAAGAGCGATGGCACAGAAGACGAGGCTGCTGACGCAGCTGCTGCGGCGGAGTTCGTCGCGAAGGGGCAGGTGCTGCACCTGATCGACTCGTTCCCGCTCGCGGGCGTTGTCGAGAGCATCCAGGTGCTGCACTTTGACCGCAAGCTGCTGCGCAAGCGCAACCGCTTCCACGGCGGCCAGGATGTGCTGCTGCTGAGTTTCGCGCTCTTCAAGTGGGTCGTGGTCGGCTACGACCGCCGCTCGCGGTCACTGGCGACTCTCGCGATGTACTCGTTCGCAGACGACGCGATCGGACCGGGCGCGACGCTGAAGGGCGAGAAGAACGGACGCGACCAGCTGCTCGGGCTCTCGACGTTTGCTGCCGCTCGCGCGGACCCGCAAACCCGCTGTGGCGCGATGCTGATTTACTCGAACCAGCTGGTCGTCGTGCCGTTCCGCAGCGGATCCATGGAGCTCTCTGTGTTTGAGGAAGACGACGAAGAGGAAGAGGACGAGGACGAGATGCGTGGACCGAACGGCAGTAAGAAGGCGTCTGCAGGTACTGGAGGTGATGATGATGACGACGACGATGACGAAGAGGAGAAGAAGCTGTTGGAGCTCGTGAATGAGACCAAGCAACGCGGCGGCACCACGAGCGACGTGAACAACCGCCTGATGACGATTTTGGACAAGAGCGTCAAGATCGGCACGAAGCGCAAACGCAACCAGCTCAGCGGCCTGCTCACGGACGAGCTCACGGGCCGCGAGTTCCTGCTGCGCCTGCCGGAACTGGAGATCGCGGGCAAAGTGATCGATCTGGCGTTCCTCGACGGGTACCTAGAACCCACGCTGATGATCCTGCACGAAGAGAATGAGCGCAACTCGACCGCAGGCCGCTTCGCTTCGGGCTACGACACGTACTGCCTCACTGTTATCTCGATCAATCTCAACACCAGGTACGCCATGGACTGATGCGATGCTGTCGTTGTGATATCCTGTGAGCTCGCTAACGTTTGTATGATGGTGATGTTGTGAACTTGTTGTTGCAGGCTGCATCCCAAGATCTGGACCGTGAAGAACCTCCCGTCCGACTGCTTCAAGCTGATTCCGTGCAAATCCCCCGTTGGCGGCGTTGTTGTGCTGTCGGCGAATGCGTTTCTGTACTTCAACCAGACTCAGTTCTACGGACTCGCAGCCAACATGTTTGCGGCTGAGACTGTGAACCAGACGATTTTCCCCCTGGAAGAAGCGCTCTACGAGACCATCGTCAACCAGATCGAGAAGCTCAACATCCTGCTGTACGAGTGTCAGTACGAGTACCTGGGCCACAAGGAGATCCTTATCACGATGCCGAACGGCGACCTCTTTGCGCTCGGGCTCCCATTTGAAAACTCTTTGAGACGTAGTGCGTATGGCAGCAGCTCGTCCAGTCGAGCGTTGGCGCTGTCTCTGAGGAAGATCCACACTGGCGCGGTCGCCTCGTGCGTGTGCGTCGACGATTCGAAGAAGACGATATTTATTGGCTCGCGCTCGGGCGACTCGGTGCTGTACGCCTACGCCGAGCAGAAGACTGAAGACGATGGGACTGAGGCTCAACCGACTGACGAGGAAATGAAGGAGTCGACCGAAGAGAACCAAGCCGGAGATGACGCTGTCAAAGTGGAGATCAAGTCTGAACAAACTGCTGACGTCGTAGATGACGACGATGACGAAGACGATCTCTTTCTCTACGGCTCTGCGCCGCCGACGGACTCGAAGGACGGCGTCAAGGACGAAATCTCGACGAACGGCGACGTGAGGAGCGAAGAGCCCACTCCTGTAGCAGTTGCGACTCCCGAGTTCACAGGTAGGCATCGGTACGAGCTTCAGCAAGTGGATATCCTGCCTAGCATTGGACAGATCACCTCCATTGATCTTGGAATTGAGACAAACGCTGACTCGAAGGAGCAGCGCGAGGAACTGGTGATCAGTGGAGGGCACCTCCGAAACGGCGCGATCTCCGTTCTCCACAACGGTTTGCGGCCGATTGTTGGCACAGAAGCCGAACTCAGCGGATGCCGAGCGATGTGGACTGTCTCGTCGTCCTTGCCGTCTGCGGAGAAGAGCAGCGACGGCCGCACTTACAACTCGTACCTGATCCTCAGTGTCGCCCAGCGCACGATGGTGCTGCGCACTGGCGAAGGGATGGAACCGCTCGAAGAGGACAGCGGGTTCTACACTTCCGGCCCAACACTTGCGGCAGCAAACCTGTTCAACAAGCAGCGCATTGTGCAGATCTTCAAGCAAGGTGCGCGTGTAATGACGGAGGTTCCGGTGGAGCCAGTAGAGGGCGAAGGCAGTGGCACGTCAGAGAAGGCGGAACCCGGTGATGGTGACGAAGAAGATGATGAAGACGACGAGCCGAATGTCAAGTTGGTTTGCACGCAAGAGATCACTCTGGAGGGCGATGTCGAGAGCGGTGGCATGAACGTGGATACCTCGAAGGTGGGGATCGTGTCGGTGGACATCATCGATCCGTACATCCTCATTCTCCTCACCGACGGATCGATTCGCGTGCTCATGGGCGACGAAGAAGACATGGAGCTGATCGTGATCGATCCTGAGATCGAGTACGCTGAGGGCATCGGGAGCGGCAACCCGGACGGCTCGAGTCTCGGAATCAGCTCTGTGTGCTTGTTCTACGACTGGGCGGGTATGTTCCAAGACAACGCCTGGGGCGAGGACGAGATCGACAAGGCGACAGAGTACTCCACGACCCCAAGGAAGAGCAAGACCGATGACGATGAAGACGATGAGATGGACAGCCTTTATTCAACAAAACCGAAGCAGCGACAGACCCAAGAGAGCAGCAGCCAGTCGAAAGCTTTCGCTTCAAGTGCGTGCGCTTTCTCCACTAACTCTGCGTCGATCCCGCTTCTGCGAAAAGAAGAGGCACCGATGATGTGCGGATTGTGCTACGAAGACGGCTCGCTTCATATCTTCTCACTACCGGATTTCAAGAAGATGGGCGTGCTGCCGTACCTGACGTTTGCGCCGCAGTGGTTAGTGAACACCATGGAGCACTACCAGGAGAGCCAGAAGAAGAAAGTGACGTTCTCGGCACCCGTGCTCGGGCTTAATGCATCGTCGGCGTCCGCGAATGACGGTCGCATCAAGAAGTCGCACACGATCAACTCCCCCGTCGCAGACATTGCGATCTGTCGAGTCGGACCGAGCGAAGGCCAGCACAATGCGCAGTACTTTGCGCGCATGGTGCTGCTCGTGTTCCTCGCGAACGGCGATTTGCTCATGTACGCTGCGACTCCGAAAGTGCCGTCCATCACGCCGACCACGACTCCGTCAGCTGGTACTCCGATCTCGTTCCAGTTTGCGCGTGTGGGCACCGATCTGATCACGCGACCGTTTCTGCCTCCGAAGGCCAAGGCGGGCACGAGCCACAACGAGAGCGGCAACAATCCGGAGGCGAACACGAGCGCTGTGCTGGCGAAGCTGCGAGCGGGCTTCCGGTACCCGATGCTCACACGATTTGACAACGTGAACAACATGAGCGGCGCGTTCTTCCGAGGCGCCCACCCGATGTGGTTGCTGACCGAGCGCGGCCTCCCGTCGTTCGTGCCCATGTGCGTCACGGTGGCGCCACCTCCCGCAGCCACGTCAGCGAACGTCCCGCAACGCGTGACTGTCCCGGTGCTGAGCTTCAC
Source organism: Globisporangium polare (assembly GCA_023333845.1). Taxonomy (NCBI): domain Eukaryota; phylum Oomycota; class Peronosporomycetes; order Pythiales; family Pythiaceae; genus Globisporangium; species Globisporangium polare. The sequence goes on along the minus strand of JAASFQ010000913.1, from coordinate 4,939 downwards.
GCCCTTCCACCACTGGAACTGTCCGAATGGATTTATTTATTTCCACTCCAGCGGCGCGCTCCGAGTATGCGAGCTGCCATCGAGCAAGACCACGACACTGCTGCCGTCCAGCGGCGGCTTTGTGTTGCGCAAGGCCGAGTTCGGGGCCACGATCCACCACATGCTGTACCTAGGCAACCACGGCCCAGGTGGCGTGTCGGAGGCGCTCGAGACACCGACGTTTGCTGTCGTGTGCAGCACGAAGATGACTCCCGCCGAGGCGGAGAAGGCCACGGAGAACGAGGACGAGTTCGAGGAAGCAGAGAACGACGAGAACGGCGATGGGGGCAACCAGAGCAGCAACGTGATGGCTCCGACGGCGGAGATGTTCCCGGACTTTGCCGTGGAGGACATGGCGCACACGGAGGAGGACGTGTACGAGCTGCGCCTCGTGCAGACGAACGAGTTCGGAGACTGGGGGTGTGGCGGCGTGTTCCGCGTGCACTTTGAGCGCCATGAGGTGGTGCTAAGCGTCAAGGTGATGTACCTGTATGACTCGTCGTTGATGAAGGAGGAGGTGTCGTCGACGTCGCCGGAGTGGGCGAGGCGCAAGCGACCGTATGTGGTCGTGGGCACGGGCTACGTGGGTCCGCAAGGCGAGGACGAGAGCGGGCGCGGGCGGCTGCTGCTCTACGAAGTGGACTACGCGCAGTACGTGAACCACAGCGGGTCGACGAGCGGGAAGCTGCCCAAGCTCAAGCTGATCTTTATCAAGGAGCACCGGCAGGGTGCGATCTCGACGGTGGCGCAGCTGGGGCCGTACGTGATCGCGGCCATCGGCTCGAAGCTCATCGTGTACGAGTTCAAGTCGGAGCAGCTCATCGGGTGCGCGTTCTACGACGCGCAGATGTTCATCGTGAGCATCAGCATCGTCAAGGACTTTGTGTTGTACGGCGACGTGTACAAGAGCGTGCACTTTCTGCGCTGGAAGGAGAAGCAGCGGCAGCTCGTGCTGCTAGCCAAGGACTACGAGCCGCTCGCGGTCTCAGCGACCGAGTTCAACCTCTTCGAGAAGCGCCTGGCGCTGCTGACCACAGACATGGAGGAGAACCTGCACGTGCTGCAGTTCGCACCCAACGACATCGAGTCGCGCGGCGGCCAGCGTCTGCTGCGCACGGGCGACTTCCACCTGGGCGTGCAGGTCTCGAGCATGTTCCGCAAGCTCGTGCCGCGCGTGAGTCGCGAGTCGCCCGTGGCGTACGTGAACATCTTGGGTAGCTCGGAGGGCAGCGTTGGCGCGCTGGTGCCTGTGAGCGAGCGCGTGTTCCGCCGGCTCTTCACGCTGCAGAACGTCATGATCAACACGCTGCCGCAGAACTGCGCGCTGAACCCGCGCGACTTCCGCACGCTCAAGACCAACTCGCAGCGCCACAGCGGCCGCCTGGACGCCTGGAGCAAGCAGAAGTGGAAGAAGAGCTTCCTGGACGCGCACGTGCTCTTCCGCTTCCTGCAGCTGGACTACGTGGCGCAGAAGGAGATCACGCGCTGCATCGGCACGACGCCCGAGGTCGTGGTGCACAACCTGCTCGAGGTGCAGCGCGCGACGTCGTTCCTGTAGAGAGAGAGAGAGAGAAGGGTCCTCCTGTCGGTAACATGCAGGGAGCTTGGATACGAGCCTCGTGAATATTGCCTTCCGCTGTCAGTGCTGGGAGCTGCAACGTTCGAGAAAAGAGTAGATACTAAGAGCCACCTCGTTGAAGTGTTTATTGATTGACTGGGCCTTCATTTGCTGGCAGGGCTTAGGATCGACACCTTTGCTCTCAGGTGGTAGTAAGACTCGGGAAGTGAGCTGATTGTGATGGCGATTTCTCGGTTGATGCCTTGCGTTGACCCGCCAAGCGTGCGGCGTACTGAGAGGCTCAGGGACGGACACTTTCGGCAGAGCAGATGCGCTCGCGTTCGTTCCTTGGCCCATGTGCGCACAGCTTGTGCGCCACTAGCTGCAGCAGCACGAGCTCGTCAAAGGGAACGACTTCTGCCGCTTGTTGCCAGTGAAACCTGCGGCGCTGGAGGTTTGTGTGCCGTTGGAGCCGTGATGGATGGTTTCCAAGCGCCTTCGTGGTGGTGCCAACTTCAACAACGTGAGCTGGGACGATGGGGCGATCTCGCCATTGACTTGCTGTTTGTATGCTGCTGCGGTGTCCTGTCGCTCGTCGAGGTCGACACAGTCAACCATACAAACTGCAAATGAAACGCGGGACTCCGAGTCTTTTTGTTCACCCCACAAAAATCGCACTTCTTCTTCTCCGCAGACGTTCCTGCGACCCGAATTGAGCATCATCCTCGCTCGTTTCTGCAAGACAAAGCACGCAAAAGAGTCTCTTTTGGCTGCTAGGTTGCTGCTTTTATGCTTCCTTTATGGTCGCATGAACGAGTGTCGTTCTCCCTCAAGATTGTGGAAAAAAGAAGCGCGTTTTTATCAATCTGGCTTGTAGATTGGCGGATTAATGACCAATCAGAGAGTGTGTGCTGTAAAACGGAGGGAAACGCGCATACAAACCTCAAGTTCTGTCACATTTTTCCGTCACGAGCTGCACACAGTGGCAATCAAAAGTCTAGTATCAATGGCGGTACATACGAGATACAGTATCGCGATGATTTTGACTGGGTATAGCAAAAGCTTCGGGGAAAAAACGAAATGGAAGTCTTCCGGTCCATCCCTTTTTCGCAGTGCTGCCAGTTCTCATTTCCGCTCGTTGATGCGGGGCAGTCGCGACGCCTGAAGGTCACCGGAAGAGCTCCATCCACCACGCCCTCCCGCTCGACTAATGAACACCTCCGTCACCACCAGCCCGTCGCTTTCTGTGACGCCTGCTGCGCTGCAGGTGGAGGTCTCGCTGCAGATCGCGCCCGAGACGCCCGACGCGTCGTCGGCGGGGCGGCTGGCGTTCGTGAGCCCCGTGAGCGCCAAGTCGACTTCTATTATCGCTAGCGAGAGCCATGCGCCGCTGCTCACGCCGGGCTGCAAGAAGCGCACGCTGTCCAAGACGTCGATCACCAGCGCCGACTCGAGTGGTGACGACAACAACATCATCGTGTTGGTCGAGAGTGGGGAGAAGGATTTGGCACCATCAAGGAGCCGCCACTCTAGCCCCACGAACCAACAAGACGAGGAGCATGCGAGCGGAGATGAAGACGGCAGTAACGACAAGGAGCGCGGTAGTGACCAGGGGATCGACCCGCACGACCTCATGCTCCTGAAAGTCATCGGCCGCGGCACGTTCGCGCAGCAGGTGGCGCTCGCCAAGCACACGCGCACGCAGAGCATGTACGTGGTCAAGACGCTTGACAAGAGCAACTTGGTGCAGCGCAAGCAGGTGGCGCACACGCTGACGGAGAAGAAGGTTCTCGAGGCGCTCGGCGGCGACCACCCGTTCATCGTGAAGCTCTACTCGGCGTTCCAGACCGAACGGGACCTGAACTTCGTGCTCGAGTACTGCCAGGGCGGCGAGCTCTTTTACCACCTGCAGCAGCAGAAGCAGCAAAAATTCGACGAGCACGCCGCCATGTTCTACGCGGCCGAGGTGCTCTCGGCGCTCTGCGAGCTGCACACCAAGGGCATCGTCTACCGCGACCTCAAGCCCGAGAACGTGCTCCTGGATGCCGACGGCCACGTCAAGCTCGCGGACTTTGGCTTTGCGAAGCAAGACATGCAGCCGGGCAAGCGCACGTACTCGTTCTGCGGCTCGCCCGAGTACCTCTCGCCCGAGATGGTGAACAAGGACGGACACGGCATGGAGACGGACATGTGGTCCTTCGGCTGCTTCTGCTACGAGCTGCTCACGGGCTCACCCCCATTCCAGCACAGCAGCAGCCTCAGTCGCCTCTTTGAGACGATCAAGCAGGGCCGCGTGTGGTACCCGCCGTACCTCTCGGGTAGCGTCGTGTCGCTGCTCGAGGGCCTGCTGCGCGTGAACCCGAGCAGTCGCCTGACTGCGGCGCAGGCCATGGACCACGCGTTCTTCAAGTCACTCGACTGGTCCGACCTGCTGCAGCGCCACGTGGCGCCGCCCATCGTGCCCGTGTGCTCCGGTCAGGACTGCACGCAGAACTTTGACGACGGCTTCACAAGAGAACCCGTGGTGTCGCTCAAACTGGGAAAAGCAGTGGAGACGACGAATAGCAAGGCGACGAGAATGACGGACCCACACAAGCGCCTGCGACCGGACTGCAATGCGTGCGGCTTCAACCTCACAGCAGCAGACCCGCTCGCAGAATTCCAGGACTTTTAACAGAGCTCGCTCGCTCATCATCCCAACCAGCCAGCCGTTTGTTCATGTGAAGAGCAACAGGAGAATGTCGATGTCCGCGTGAGTGTGAGAAGACAAGAAGAAGCGAAATTGTATAATAACCAGCGTGTTTATGAAAGCGTCGAGAGCTTCAAGCACATGAGCTCTACAGCAGTAGATCGGTCGTCACGGTGGGGAGTTGTCGAAATGAAGAGAGCGATGTCGTCCGGACAGGCTGGCTGTCGATTTGCATGTGAGCAGGGGCTAGCTCTGCTCTATGGCTCTCTGTCCAAGCTCGATCTGCCCACACCCTGCCATCGATGGACGATTACTGCTTCGAAGAATCCGGTTTGCGACAACCGTGCCAGTCCCAATCGCCGTGGTCCAGGGCAAGTCGCGGACGCCGACGCCACCACAGGCCTTGCCATGGCGACGAAGAGTTCTGATCTACTCGAGTGTAAAGTTATACCATGTCACCAACCTCATCAGCAAGCAGTCCAGGGCCAGACTTCCTTCCAGCTTCCAAAAAGACGTCAGCCGCAGTGGACCAGATCCGACCAGGAGAGCTCGGCGGAGTTCACCGTCAGCAGCAGCCTCAGCTCCCGCCTCGCAAAGCACTTGACTGCGGTCGCTGGCGGCAGCAGCACGATGCGCCCAGGGTCAATAGCCCC
>JAASFQ010000912.1:0-12345 GCA_023333845.1 Globisporangium polare | reverse complement strand
TCGGCGACGAAGAGCTGATCGCCACCACCAATGACGAGCTTCTCCTCATGGACGACATCCTCGGCGACTCCGAGGTGAGCCTCCTGGAGCTGGAGCTCGACTTTTGAGTGTTCGACCAGGACATCGATGTCCACGGAGTGCGTACACTTTTGCAGAATGCGGTGTATTTATGAGTCTATCACCTTGAGCTCCTCGTTCTGAAAGACGGCATCGCATCTGTTGGCCTCTTGGTCTTCTAGCCCACTTTGGCCAGCTCACTGAAACAAAAAAACTCAGAGTATGACGTGATAAACGCGAATGGGTATGTCTATCGAGGTCTCCACCAACGTGTTCACCAGAGTCGACAATGACTCAGCTTTCGTAGCTGCTGAACCTGATCCAAGTGGCAAAGTACAACAACGTGGGCAGGAAGTGGTGTACTCATCCTTCTTATTAGAACTAAACTTACAACAAACAACGGTACTAAACTCCGCAGCAGACGCCTTCCGGCTGTCTTTCATATTCAGCAGCTCACGCAGACTCCGTTCGCCACCCACTGGCATTCGATCTGCCATTTGAATGGAGGGCGACGAGCGCAAGCGCGGGGAGGGAAGGGGAATGGCTGGCAGATGCCAGCCACTCTCGAGGTGGGAGCTTTTCGATAATATACGAACCATGCGCAGATGAGGTTAAAGGAGATGGTCGCCGTCATCGTCGCGGTTCACGGGTGTGAGGTCCACTGCTGCGAGCTGCTGCTGGGCGGTGCGCTGCTGGCGCGAGATGCCCACCACCTCGGCAGCAGTCTGCTCGACGCGCTGGAAGAACTGGATCGGCTCCGACTTGTCCTCCTTGTTGCGGTACGCGTACATGACGAGGTAGCCCGGACTGGACGAGCGGCGCGACTTGAGAAAGCCCACGGTCTTCGATCGATCGTAGACGCTCTGCAGGTAGAACTTGGACTTGGAAGTCACGACCGTGCCCTCTGGTACGCCCGTCACGATGAACTTGGCGCGCAAGTCGATCTTCGGACTGAAGCAGAGCTTCTTCGAGAGCGACTGCAGACGCAGCACGTGGCCGTCGTTGCGCGCGATCGAGATGCAGTCGCCACCGTGGATGATGCCGTCTGTGGTGTGGCCGATGATGCGCAGCGCGTCGCGGATGTCCATGGGCAGCGCCTCGTCGACCGCCTGGCAGCGGATGCGCTTGGAGAAGATGTTCTTGGACCCCGACTTCTTCGGCTGGCCCGAGACCTGCACCACCTGGCTGCTGCTGTTCTTGAAATTGAGGTGCAGCATCTGGCCGCTGTAGAGCGCGTTGCGGGCGTTGTTGAGGTCCTCCGAGGCGCTCGAGCCGTGGCTGCGTGGATGCACCGGGTTCGACTGCTTGCGCGTGCGGATCACCTGGCTGAGCATGCGCGGCGGAGAGCTCATGCCACGGTTCATGCGGCGCGTTGGGATCTCGGTTGTGCGGAAGAGCGGCGTCGCGCGGTCCTGGAAAGACGCCTCAAAGCGTGCGATCGCCTCGGCTTTGTTGCGCACCTCGTCGATGTTCACCTCTTCCTCGCTCTCGTAGTCGAGCATGGAGGACGTCGCGACACTGTCGTCGTCGTCATCGGTCTCGGATGGGGCGCTGCTGCTGTTGTGGTGGTGGTGGTGCATGCGCGCAAGCGAGTGGAATGGGTCGTCGCTCTGCGGCACGTTTGACGAGTAGAGGCCGCGCGAGAACGTCATCGGCAAGGACGTGTCGCTGAACGCCGTGGGGAGCATGTCGAGCGTGAGTCCCGCGGGGATGGGCGGCGTGCCGGCCGTGAACAAATCATCGAGCGTCTGGCGCACCGGGTCGTTCTCGTTCGTGTCGCACTCGAGGAACGAGTTGTTGAACTCGCCGTTGGCGCGGATGTCGAGCAGCGGCGGCTCCTCGTCGTCGTCGTCGTCGTCGAGCTGATTGCTGTCCATGAGGTCGTCGAGCATGTCGATCGTGTTGTTGGTCTCGTCGTCGTCGTCGTCGTCATCCGCAAACAGCGGCGCCTTGTCCGAGAATCGCGCAGACTCGCGCTGCTCGGTCCAGCGCAGCGTGAGGCGCGACAGCGGGTTCATCTTGCGGCCCTTGATCACCTCCACCCCGGACGCGCGGGCATTCGCACCGCCCGTAGCGTCCGTCTTGGCGCGACGCCGCGTCTGCTCGGCGCTCTGCAGCATGGCGTCGAACTCCTCGTCGGGGATGATCTCGCTCACGGTCGTGGCGTTCGTGCGGTAGCGCTCCGTGGCGCGCACATAGGCCGGCTGGCGCTGCGACGGCGGCTGGAAGAAGAAGGACGAGGCCTCGACGTCCGTGCCGATGGTCTGGCGGCGCGGGCGCGTCTGCATTTTCGTAGGCGGGGAGGGCGGCGGCGGAGATGCGCGGTGCACGGTCACTTTGCAGAACTTGTCGTTCACGCCCATGGTCGTGGGGGCCGAGGGCTGCTGGTGCTGGGAAGAATGGCAAGTGACAGCCCAGATCTCGGTAGAGAGCGCGCCCACCGAGTGACGCGGGTCCCCATAGCGAACGCAAGTTTATTTGGAAGAGCGTGCTGCGCGGCTGGGCCGTGACGACGGCTCGGCCGGCAGAGGAGCGGCCTTGCAGCTCTCTCGCCAGGGCAACTCGCTCGCTTTTGAGCAAGAAAGCCAGAAACCCAAGTGCTCCGACTCTTCGGCGCGGTATACAGTTTTCAAGACGTGGGTCCGCAATTGTAGAAACCGCTCGGGGGTTCCACTTGGAGTTTGTATGCGCGATCAAAAAAGAGGCGCCGGAGAGCTTTTACGCGCCGGGAAAGAAGAGGCGGCGGAGCAGCTTGTATTCCGCCAACAACCGCTTGTTCCGCGAACAAGTCCACGCTGCTGCTGTGTGTTTGATAGAGCCAACAAGTCCACTTGACCGCATTTCTCCATTGCGGGCGCGCAGCTGGGAACCGCGAACGCGCCGTCGAGTGCGCACGAGGCTCCGTCTATTTCTTGTTGGCCACGTTGCGGCAGCGAAAGAGAGCAAGCGGAAGGCGGAGTTGACGAGCGAGGCTTCTACTGGAGCTGCTCCTCCTTGTTTGTGCGTTCTTCCGCCCTGTCGTTTCTGTGCGGACCGGCTGGATCGGATTAGCGCGCACTCGCTTCCGCCTTGCAATCATAGCAGCCAGCAAGGGCTTGCAAGCTGCTCTGCGAACTGGAAACTGGGCACAGTCAGCAGCTCGCTCCTCGATGCTTGCGCGCCGTTCCGCAAGTCCGCTTGCGAAAGCAGCACGTGCGCTGGGGCATAGCGCAGATCTGCTCGGAAGCGTTACAAACCTTGCCGACGAGCGCTGCGTGGATGAGGACGCTGCGCTGTAGACGGATGCCGCGAGCAAATTCCCCCAGAACAGCATCGGCATTTCCGATCCAGCAATGCGCCAAGTGACGAAACAAACTCGGGGCTGATAGGGTGTGTGTGGGGGTTCTTGCTGCTCGTACAGCAGACGCTGCCGTTGCCTTGGGGCTTGCTGCGCATACGATACGACTTGCTCGGTGCCATGTCTGCACCGATCCAAACGGTCTGCCGAATCTTGCGGGTCTCGAGTGTTACAGACAGATTACAGCACCAAGAGCGCCGCGTGTGGATTTGATCGTGGTACCATCCAAGGTGTCACGATCAGATCTGCAAGACACCAAGGCTTGGCGTCCTGGAGACGGTGCACCACTTCGGTGAGGTGGGGCGCATCGATATCGCGCCCGCAGCATGGAGCTCTCACTATTACTTTGCTGCGATGAGCCGTTTGGTGCGAGATGCATCTTCTGTGAGTGGACGTCTCAAGCTCTGTCACCGAGCTGCTTCGTAATAAGGCGCTTTCGGTGCCGAAGGCTCTCTATTCTGCCGGAAAAGCGATGCTTCACTGCCAGAGACTCACAGTTTGCACAGGGCACGGCAACAAGAACGAGTGAAGTCGCCTTGCTTTTCTGGAGCATGTTGTGTTACAGCGTTTGGCTGCAGCGGAGCAGCGCCGTCCACCGCAGAACCTTGCTTTGACAGGGAGAAATGGGTGCTGCCTGTCCTGGATCGAGGCGTCAGATCGTCATCCAGGCAGTGAAGCTCAGTACGAGCCTCGGAAGTGAGTTTCGAGGCAGTAGACAAGCTGAAACGCGTGCTGAGCGAACTCCCTGATCTGCAGGGGCGGATCCAGCGGCCGGAGTTTTCTGAGCGGTCCAGGCATTTCCGCACCAGCATTCATTTTTGTTTCCCCCACGCCGAGACGCGCAGCGCCGAGGAGTGAAATGGACGGCTCCACTCCTCGGCACTGCGCGTTTCGAGCAGTCCATCACAAACCAGTCACTATGGACTGGTTTATTGTAGGCTGCGGCATCCGAGCTCTGGTAGACCGCGCTCGTGCTCACATCGTCAGCAGCTACGCTCGCGACAGTAGCTGTCTGAGCCAGCAGAGCGGCTAGAGTCACTGCCGTGGACAGCGTCGTGGTGACCTAGCACAGACACGCGAGGGCCTTCCAGCGAAGACGTGACGCTGGGGAATGAGCTTGTGAAGGTATCCAGAGGACGCCGACCGTTCGAGGCATTGATTGGCATCGAACAAACACTTGGAGGCCAGTCGAGATTTGCTCTCGTTGCTGCGCACTTGCATTCGGTGAGTCAGCGTCGGAGATTGGCTCGTGCCTCCTTCCAAAAGTGATTTCCGACTCCCATAGTACTTCTCCAACATACGAAAAGGGACCGAGATCGCTACGAAAAAGGGATGAAAAGCGAAGAACATTTTCAGGCACAAAAGAGGTAGCTCATTGTCCGTTTTGTTTACCCCCCAAATTCTCCAACGCGATATATTGACCTGGTTTGAACCAGAATGTGCTGGAGAATCTTGGAGGAAGCATAAAAGAACCCGAACATGCACAAAAGGCGCGGGGTTTAAATATGCTTGGAGATAATATGCACAGCCGACTCTGGATTCTGCTCCCTGATTGACTGGAAAACTGGCATTCTCGCTCACAAAATGTCCTCCCGCTCGTGCTCTAAGATTGGCGGGAGAACGGAGTTTTGACCCTTCTCTCCCGCTCTTCTTGACGAACACGATCTTCCAAATCAGAAGGAACGACCCAAGGAAGGACGCGAGGAACATGCGCATCGTAATTGTCGGCGCAGGGCCCGCGGGCATCAACTGCGCGCAGAAGCTGGCGGCGCAGCTCTCGCCGCGCGACGACGTGGAGGTCGTGGTGCTCGAGCGCAGCAAGTTCTTCTTCCACGCGGTGGGCACGCCGCGCGCCTACACGACCGCGAGCTTCACCGACAAGCTCTTCATCCCGTACGACCACGCGATCCCCAAGGCCGCCTCGCAGTTCGTCAAGATCCTGCGCGCGGTCGCCACAAAGGTGAGCGTTGCGCCGAACGAGGTCACGTACAGGAAGGTTCGTGATGAGGACGACAAAGAGGAGAGCGACGAGCACGCGCTGGCGTTCGACTACCTCGTGATCGCGACCGGCAGCTCGTACACCGTGCCGATCAAGCAGGACCCGCGCACAAACTCGCGTGCGGACACGGAAGTCAAGCTCGCGGAAGTGCGTGAGCAGATCGCGAGGGCGGAGAAGATCCTGGTCGTCGGTGGCGGCGCCGTGGGCTGCGAGGTGGCCGGCGACATCGCGCACCACTTCCCCAACAAGAGCGTGACGATCCTCGAGGCCCGTGAGAAGCTCATCGCGGGCAACACGCTGCGCGACAAGTTCCACAAGAAGCTCGACCACTCGCTTGCGAAGCTGAAGATCAAGGTGATCGTGGGCGAGCGCCTCGAGGAGCGACTCACGGGCAATGTGTTCGAGAAGCGCACGCTGACGACCGACAAGGGCACGCAGATCGAGTCGGACATCCAGCTGCTCTGCGGCGGCTTCCACCCGGTGGCGGATCTCATCGAGCAGCTGGACGCGGCGTTGATCACGGAGAAGGGTTTCATCAAGGTGAACGACCAGCTGCAGCTCGAGGGCGCGGCGTACAGCCACATCTTCGCGCTGGGAGACGCCAGCAGCCACGCGACGCCCAAGCTCGCGTACTGGGCGGGTCAGCAGGGCACGTTCTTGGCCACGGAGCTCGTCGCCGTGCTGCGCGGCAAGCAGAGCGGGTTCACGAAGCCCTTCCCGAAGGTGGAGGTCGAGGCGCTGCTGCTGCCGCTGGGCCCGTGCGGCGGCGTCTCGCAGCTCCCGTTCTGGGGCGGCATGGTCGTCGGCGACACGGTCACGTGGCTCGCCAAGGCGAGAGACATGTTCGCCGGGAAGACCTGGTGGGAGCTCGGCGCGACGATGCCAAAGTAGGAGCGGCTCTGGTGAATTGCTGAGGCAGCTCTCCTTTTGTACCCCACACCTGCACTCCTGCACAGCTGCTTAATTCGTTCGAAATGGTCATAATCTCGAGTCTTTCGCGTCCAGTGCGTAATCCCCAAGAGACTTCAAACGGGAGGAACTTGGCTGGAAATGGCTTCAACTTGGGGGTGAAGTCGGCATCAACATTTGATAAGGTCCGTGATTATGACCCGACTCACAGCGAATGAAAAGCAAACCATAACAAAACCAAACCTTTCATTTCAAATACTGCGCTTTCTATGACAGAAGAGCAGCACGCGTGTGGCAAAGGGTTTGTATTTTACATAGGAACCCGGCGAATATCGTATAATACACATAATGAGTGCACTTTGTTGACAGTTTTGGTGCGATCTTTCGACGTTTCATGTCCTCGGCTGGGAAACACGCGAAGAGCTCCAGCAAGACTCTCGCTGCGAGAACCCTCGCGTATCCATATCCAGACTTGCCAAGTCGCACTCAAGTCAGCACTCCCACAAACTATCTCCTCTCACCCAAGCAACCAAACCATGCCTCGCATCGTCATCATCGGCGCTGGCCCCGGCGGTCTCGCCGTCGCGCAAGCGCTCGCCAAGAGCCTCAAGCCGGCGGACAACACGGACGTCGTGGTGCTCGAGAAGAGCGAGTTCTACTACCACACCATCGGCACGCCGCGCGCCTACACGGAGGAGAGCTTCACGCCCAAGCTCTTCATCCCCTACAAGGACGTGATCCCGGCGGCCGCCGCGAGCTTCGTCAAGATCGTCCGCGGTGTCGCGACCCGGATCTCGGCCGAGACCAACCAGGTCACGTACCACGCCATCGGCTCCAACAACCAGGAGTCTGGTCAGGACATCGTGCTGAGCTTTGACTACCTGGTCGTCGCCACGGGCTCCAGCTACACGGTGCCGATCAAGCAGGATGGCAACGCGAACTCGCGCGCGGACACCGAAGCCAAGCTGAAAGAGGTGCGTCGCGAGATCGTCAAGGCGCAGAACATCCTGGTCGTCGGTGGCGGCGCCGTTGGCTGCGAAGTCGCCGGTGACATCGCGTCCAAGTACCCAAACAAGAACGTGACGATTGTCGAGGCAGGCAGCAAGCTCGTGGCTGGCGCCAACCTGCGCGACAAGTTCCGCGACAAGCTCATGAACTCCATGAAGGAGCTCAACATCAACGTGGTGCTCGGCGAGCGTCTGACCAAGCGCCTCAGTGGCAACAGCTTTGAGAAGCAGACGCTGGTGACGGACAAGGGCACGAGACTTGAGTCCGACATCCAGCTGCTCTGCGGCGGCTTCCACCCGATCGCTGAGCTCGTCCAGGACATGGACGCGTCGCTCGTGGACGAGCGCGGTTTCATCAAGGTGAACATGCAGCTGCAGCTCGACAGCAAGCGCTTCGACCACGTCTTCGCGCTGGGCGACGCAAGCAACCACCCGACGCCGAAGCTCGCGTTCGTCGCGGGACAGCAGGGCACGTTCCTTGCCACGGAGCTCGTCGCGGTGATCCGCAAGAAGCAGCCATCGTTCACGAAGCCGTTTCCAAAGATGGAGGTCGAGGCGATGATCATGCCGCTGGGACCGAACGGAGGCGTCTCACAGCTCCCCGTCATGGGCGGTCTGGTCTTCGGCAACTTCCTCACACGCATGCTCAAGTCCAAGGACTTCTTCGTAGGCAACACCTGGGGCCAGCTCAACGCGACCATGCCGAACTAAGCAGGAAGAGAAAGAAGAGGAGGTCGTTGTTGCATTGAGAAAACTGTACATGGTATCTGACAATCGAGTCTTTCGGCTTCTCCACGAGTTTGAGGGTGATGTCAATTGAGGTTGCTCCTCTCTGTTGTCTTTGCCATCTGCTCGGAGAGCTCTTCAACTTGACGGCAGTTTGTTCCTCACGTCTGAGACATGTTCATTATGTGCACTTTGTGTTGGTTGCGTTTTGAAGTCGGGAAACTGGACAACCTCTGGATGTGCAGGCCGTCGCAGGAGAGAAGGAGGCACGATACGCTAGGTGGCGTGGTTCTGCTGGTCTAGACGCTAGCGGTATTGAGAGGTGCGCTCGTTTCATCGGCTTGTTGACCTGGGCGAGTGAGTGGGCAGCTCGCGAGCGAGTCGTGATCTTGGGGAGGCGGCCGTGATTATTGCCACGCGAGCTGACTTCTTTCCTCTAATAAGGGTGAGCGGGTCGATTACGAAATCAACAAGTCTGGTAAATAGGACGCTTATAAGGGATTGGCGCCAATTAAAAGCGGTGTTGCTGCGAAGCTAGTACAAAAAGCGCTCTTTTCTGGCCCCTGAAAGAGAGTCACGGCAAGCTAAAACAGGCTTGTGTCTGATTCAAGAGACAGTCCAAACGTGCTTCAAGAAAGCCATCCCGCCCATCCCCCCTTTCCTTGACGTGGCAAAAGCGCAAAAGTCGAGAATTCCGCAGATGAAGTCCATTTCTCTTGGTTTCACTATGCCCGGCCGCCGTTTACGAGCGTGCGCATGACGCAATCGGCGGGGCATGACGTCCAGCTCGGGTCTGCTCCGATTGGATCGGCTTATTATGTCGCTTGCTTGCTCGTGTCGGGCGGCGGTCGCTCGCTCGCTTGGGAGACTGACGAGTGGGTGGGTGGCAGCGACATACGCCCAAGCCGCGCTTCTCGTTGGGCCCCCGAGGCTTCTCTCACTACCCAATCTGCCAAGCGCCGCTCACCAGCAGCAGCAGCAGCAACCAACCACCACACACACCCTTCCAACCACCCAACTACCAGTATGCCTCGCGTCGTGATCGTCGGAGGCGGCCCAGCCGGCGTCAACGCCCTGCAGACGCTCGCCAAGAGCCTCACGCCGCAGGACAACGTCGAGGTCGTGCTCTTCGAGAAGAGCAAGTTCTACTTCCACGCGATCGGCGCCCCGCGCGCCTACGTCGAGCCGAGCTTCACCAAGAAGCTCTTCGTGCCGTACGACAACGTGGTCCCCAAGAGCGCCGCGTCCTTCGTCAAGATCACGCGCGCGCTCGTGACCCGCGTGCTCCCGGACGCGAACGAGCTCCAGTACGCGCTCATTGGCGAGGACGACGACACGGAGGCCGGCCCGGTCAAGACGCTCTCGTTCGACTACCTCGTGGTCGCCACGGGCAGCACGTACACGGTGCCGATCAACCAGCCGAAGAACAACTTCAAGCGCGCGACGACTGAGGCCAAGTTCAAGGAAGTGCAGGAGCAGATCAAGAAGGCCGACAAGATCCTGATCGTCGGCGGCGGCGCCGTGGGCGTCGAGGTCGCCGGTGACATCAAGTCCAAGTACCCGAAGAAGACCGTGACGATCGTTGACGCGAGCCAGAAGCTCGTGTCGGGCAACAACGTGCGCGACAAGTTCCGCTCCAAGCTCGCGCGCTACCTCAAGCGCATGGACGTCAAGGTGATCCTGGGCGAGCGCCTCGAGGAACGCCTTACGGACAACAGCTTCGTCAAGCGCACGCTGCGCACGGACAAGGGCACGGCCATTGAGTCGGACATCCAGCTGCTCTGCGCGGGCTTCAACCCGGTCGTGGACATCATCCAGAAGTCCAACCCGGACCTGGTCAACGAGAGCGGCTTCATCAAGGTGAACGGCAAGTTCCAGTTCGAGGACTCGCGCTACCACCACATGTTCGCGCTCGGCGACGCGTCGAGCCACCCGACGCCCAAGCTCGCGTACTGGGCCGGCGAGCAGGGCAAGCACCTCGGCGCGGAGCTCGCGGCCGTGCTGCGCAAGAGCCAGGTGGCGGTCAGCAAGCCGTTTCCAAAGGTAGAAGTGGAGGCGCTGCTCCTGCCGCTCGGCCCGAACGGAGGTGTGAGCCAGCTGCCCGTGCTCGGCGGCACCGTGGCCGGCAACATCATCACGCGCATGATCAAGTCCAAGGACATGTTCACGACCAAGACCTGGGAGAGCTTCGGCGCCGTCGTGCCCAACTAGAGGAGAGGTCCGTCCGACTTATTCGATAGGCCTTCTGCTTTCGTATGTAAATCTATTCTCTCGCACGTCTGCTCGAGTCTTGCGCTTCTTTGCTTCTGATGAACACGAGCTGCCAGAAGTTATCATCACTCGAGGGTGCAGCATGATGGACCTATGGTGAGTGATGGGCAGCATTTGTGTACCCATGGTGAGTGAGGGTCGTCAACTCCTCCGAAAAGCTCAACCAAGCGAGCTCGTTCCGAAACCGACCAAGTCAAGTTCACGCGAAGGCTCACTTGCAAAGAACTTCCCAGAGAAACCATCACCACCGATCCATTCGACCGAGACAATGGCGACTGAACAAGTGTTCCTGCGCTGCACGAAGGAGGGCAACAAGCTGCGCGTGCGCATCATCTCGCCCGGGTACTTCCGCGACGCCAACTGCCAATTCCCGCGCAGCATCCGCAGCGAGAGTCAGCTCTACGCGGTCGCGCCACGCAGCATCCGCCTGGTGCAGACTCGCGGAGGCCGCAACTTCTACCGAGTCGCGCAGCCCATTACGCTTTGCGGTGATGACGACCACGACGACGTCGCGCAGGGTGATGACAAAGCAACCGACAAGAGCAAGAAGCAGACAGGGGGCAAGCGCCGCCAGCGGCCCGTGGAGAAGCCCAAGAACGTGTTCGACCACAAGGACGAGCCCGACTGCGTCGTGTGTCTCGACGCCGAGAAGGAGCAGATCTTTGTGCCGTGCGGCCATTTTTGCATGTGCAAGGCCTGCATCAAGCAGCTCGTGCAGCCCAAGAAGTGTCCGATCTGCAGAGAGCCCATCAAGGCCACGATCCTGCCCAGCGAGCTATAGCACGAGCTACTACCAGAGAAAGACGCTCGCGAGGTTTTCAGGCTCTTTCAGCTTGTTCAACACGATATCGAGTCTAAAAGAAAGCGTATCCGGTGTGGATTTATTAGCAAAATTGGGGTTTCCTTCTCTGTCAACAGCATCATCGCTCTTACGAAGAGCTACTCACCACATCGACCAAAAAGACTCTCTCTACGAACTCACAACAGAGACGGCCGTGTCTGTGTAGTGGCAGACCGTCCCGTCGACGCCCGTGCCGACCAGCGTGGGCGCTTTGCCGCCGTCGTAGCGCGAGCAGACCTGGTAGTCGGCCGTCGACGTGTAGATCGTGACCTTCACGATGTTGGCCTCGTCCATGTAGTTCTGGTTCACGCGCACGAGCTCGGCCGTCGGGTTCACGGACGTAACGCCGTCCACGATGACTGTGCGCTTCACGGGGCCGCACGTGCCGCAGGACTCGTAGAGCTGCGCCGAGTCCTCCATGTAGAAGCTGCCGCTCACAGTGACCGTGCCGCCGGACTTGCCGTAGATCACGCGCTGGCTGGCCCCCTTCACACCGCCACCGGTGACCGTGGACGTGCCCAGTCCCGTGTCCATCACGAGCGCGGCCTGGCAGACGTCCTCGGCCCAGACGTTGTCCAGCGCGCACTTGTTCTCGGAGCAGAAGATGCCCGAGACCTGGTTGCCGCCGATGATCACGTTCTTGAGCACGCCGCCCGACTGGACAATAAATACCGCGTCGTCGCTCACTATCTCCTTGGTCTTGTCGCACAGGACGTTGCTCCGGTCGTATTTCTTCATCGCGCCATCGAAGACCTCGCCCGCGGCCACGACCTGCGGCGCGTCGAGCAGGACAGTTTCTGTCGCGGTCGGCCAGTTGCTCGCGGGGAGCGTCGAGACCGGTGCTGGGGCTGCAGTCGGTGCTTCCGTTGGCTCCGGAGTTGGTGCGGCAGTCGGTGCTTCCGTTGGAGCCTCGGTCGGTGCCTCAGTGGGCTCCGGAGTCGGTGCCACAGTAGGCGCCGCAGTCGGTGCTTCGGTTGGAGCTTCGGTTGGAGCTTCGGTTGGAGCATCGGTTGGAGCTTCGGTTGGAGCTTCGGTTGGAGCATCGGTTGGAGCATCGGTTGGAGCCGCAGTCGGAGCCGCAGTCGGGGCCGCAGTCGGGGCCGCAGTCGGGGCCGCAGTCGGGGCCGCAGTCGGGGCCGCTGTTGGCGCAACGGTTGGCTTTACGGTCGGCGCCTCTGTCGGCTCGGGGGTCTGTTGT
>JAASFQ010000911.1:0-12348 GCA_023333845.1 Globisporangium polare | reverse complement strand
TCCTCGATCTTGCTGCGCAGCCGCACTGCAGTCGACCCATGAGTACTCTGTCGCGCTTCGAGAACCGCTTCGACTGCGCGTGACGAAGACGGAAGGGCGGCGGCCTTCGTCTGCTCGGACTGTGGGCTCGGTTGCTGGGAACGAGACACAGGCACATGATGCTGCAGGTGCGCGCGGTGGATGAGGTCGTCGCTGAGCTCCTGCAGCTGCTGCAGCCGCAGCGCCTGCTGGCCGCCGAGCGCCTTCGCGCGCGTGAGCTGGTGCATCCTTCCCTTTTTCACTCGTTTGGTTTCGTTTTGGATGAGGTTGCCAATGTCAACCTTCCCATTCGACTCAGAATGGTCGCACTGGGAACTCACTATTTACCCTATCTTTCGACATAGTACGCCACCCCCTGAGAACTGATTGCTTGTCAAAAGTTTTCGTCATCGAGGATGTGTGTACTTTTGAAATAAACAGCGCTTCGCGGATGCGGATGATTCTCGAGCTCATTCCCAGATCCGCACAGACTCTTCCTCAAGCGCTGTTCGCTGGCGGTGGTGATACTGGTGCTTCGAGTGCGCGGCGCAACGCATGCGTCTCGTGTCTGGGGGAAATGGGTTGAGCTTCAAGGTGGCGAAGTAGAATCCCCGTCTGAATGACATGCTGTGCTTCTTCAAAAGCCATGTTCTCTGAACGCATTGGCCGACACCCGGTTACAAATATCTGATAAAATATCCAAGCTCGAGGTTCAGAAATAGTGAGATGAAATGACATCAGTCTGAGCTGAAGCAAATCTCGATCTCATTTGAAAAGAAGAGAACGATGGGGACGATGGAGATCGCCGTCGTCTACGACCAGCAAGAGTGCGTGCGTGCGTCCAGCCACGCGCGCTGTCCATGACCTGGAGCATCACTAACGCTATAGATGTATGTGCTCCTGTCAGGCACTACGTGGAAGCCGCGATCGAGAGCGATGGGTCACCGCCTTCTAGCGGCCACGTCGGACTCTCGCTCGAGCTGCTGCAGTTCCAGCTCTTCTCGCTCGTGGGCGTGGCGCCGGAGGAGCAGACACTTCTCACATCCGAGGGCGAGCTGCTGTCGTTGAGTGACGCGTCCGCACAGCTCCTGGTGCGCAGAGACGAGCGTCGTCCGCGCTTGTTCTTGTTATCCGCTTTCTCGACGTCGCCGGCCCCTGATTTGCCAGCAGACTGGAGCCAGATCTGCACCAAGAGCGCCTTTGGGGACGTCCCCGTGGTGCAGCCTGCGTTCCAGAGCTTAGACAGCACTTCCACACCGCGTCTGATCTGCCGGGCGTGTGCGCAGACCTGCACGACATGTGCGTATATTGTCTGCGCTGTGTCGTTGTTTCCATGCTGCATGCTGCTAACAAGAGTGCTTTGGGTATGCCGTTCTGTGTGTCTGTGCGGAGAGTGTAGCTGCTCGCCCCGTGTCACCACTGGACTGGAACAGCTCGGACGCAGTCAGCGAGCAGTTCATCTCGGAAGTCGCGGTCGTCGCCGGTGAAATCGACGCGCCCGCGCCTCCGGGCTTCACAAAGCTGCCTGTGGATCTGAACTTCTCGGCGCCGGGGGACCACGTCTACTTGTGCGTGAAGCGAGGTACGAACTATTGCCCAGTCGTACCCGTTGAGTTGTAAGTGGACGAAAGACTGACGTTAACTACGCTCATGCCCAATTCTTCTTAGGCGGCAATCGAGCTCTGACGCAGCTCAGTGTAGACCATCACCGCCACCAGCAACATTCTGAATCTCCTTCCAGTGCTCTAAAGCAACATCTGAGTGTGAACTGTAACAGCGGCAACAGCAGTGAGACTGCGGTTCGCCTGAGCTTCGACTCGGTCTTCCGCAAGAGTGAAGACAAGCTCAGCACGTTCGCGATCACGGACATCCAAGTGGTGATTGGGAATGAGCAGCAACCACCATCGCCAGCGCACATCAAGATCCCTCGCAATTTGAATGAAGGCGTGTCTGGCTTATCCGTCCAGCCGATCCACTTGTGGTACAAACTTGCGCCGCTCGGCGGGTTTGTGTGCGAGGCAAGCGCCTCTGGCCACAGCGAGTTTGGCGAGTGTCTCTTCCTCAGTCGCCACGCCGGTCACGAGGTGTCCTCGGTCAGCAGCTTTGGCTCGGATCGCATCAAGGCAGCGCTGACTATGGGCGAGTTCCGGAAGAAGACGGACGAAGTGATGCTGCGGTCTGTGTACCAACAAGGAGAGCGCAGCATGACCAGTCGCTTACAGAGCACCCTCGAGCGCGTGCGCACCTACGAGAGCAAGCAAATGCAGGAAGAAGCGCTCAAGCGCATCCCAGTTGAGCTGTTGCACGAGCGTGCGCGAGTCAACGATTCGCCGATGCCCGCGCACCAGGACGAGCTCGTGATGCAGCTGCTGCACTGGTTCAAGCGCGAGTTCTTCTCGTGGATGAACCAGCCAAAGTGCGCTTCCTGTGGCTGCGCCAACACGACGGCTGTTCGCATGGAAGGGCCCAGTACGCCAGAGGAATTCAGCGGCGAAGCGGGACGTGTGGAGGTGTACCAGTGTCCGCAGTGCAGTTCGCTCACGCGATTCCCGCGCTACAACAACCCTGTGAAGCTGCTGGAGACCCGCACGGGACGCTGCGGCGAGTGGGCCAACTGCTTCACGCTCTGCTGTCGAGCCATGGGCTTCGAAGCGCGGTACGTGCTAGACGTCACGGACCACGTGTGGACCGAAGTGTACTCGGAGCACTTGAAGCGCTGGATGCACTGCGATTCCTGCGAAGACCAGCTCGACTGTTCGCTTACCTACGAAGTGGGCTGGGGCAAGAAGCTCTCGTACATCTTCTCGCTTTCGCACGAAGAAGTCGTCGACTCGGCGAAGCGCTACACGCAGAACTGGGACGAGATGCGTGCGCGCCGCGAGGAAGTGAGCGAGAAGTGGCTCAAGATCACGATCGCGCAGATGAACCAGAGCATCCAGAGCGCCCTGCCTCGACCGCGCGTCGAGCTCTTGCAGGCGCGCGCCAAGGTCGAGCAGGAAGAGCTGGAGCGCGGGCGAGCGGCGACCACTGCGGAGGTGCAGGGCCGCGTCTCGGGCTCGGCCGAGTGGAAGAACCAGCGCAGCGAAGACGGAGGGCAGCAGCAGCAGCAGCAAACGTCGTTGGATGGCAAGCCTAGTGCGTCGTCGAGCTCGGACGGATCCAGTCAATCTGGGGCCTCAGTTGTTGAGCTGTCCCAGCAGCTCTGCAAGAACTTGCTGCTGGGCTGTGCGAACGCGGCGTGTCCAAATCCGTTCTGTCTCGACGGGTCTGCGAGTCGAACGCAGGACATGACGGCGCACGCCGCAAACTCGATCCAGCTCGTTGGATCGTTCAACCAGAAAGGTTTCACGGCCGCGAGCTTGGCATCGCTGCTCTGTCCGCGGAGTCCGTCAGAGCTGCGCTGGTTTGTTCTGTCGCAACGTCCGCTGCTGTACTTGCCGCTGCAAGATTCGGAATCGTTGACTGGCACGGGCTGGCTGGTCGACAACTCGGGCAACGAGAACCACGTGGTCAACAGGTCGAGCTGTCCAGTGCGAAAGCCCTTCCAGATCCCGCAGCCAGGCCAGGCGTCAGCTGCCTCGCACGGCTTGCAACTGCTCTTGGGTCAGGCGGTCGAAGCCAAGTTCTCGCTTCCATCGTCAGCAGAAGAAGCTTATTCGGTGTCGTTCCTCGTGCGCATCGATCTTAGCAACCCGGAGGCGACGCGTCTCAACCAGGTGGACATCTTCAACGTTGTCCTTGGTGGAGACCTCACAGTGTCATTCCGTACATCAAACGCTCAGCACAAGAACGGCGTTGTGTGCGAAGTTCGCGAGGGAGAGAGTAAGCATTGCGTCGCGGTCGAGGTCCCACGGTCGGTGCTTTCGCTTGGGTCGTACGCCCACGTCGGTCTCTCGGTGGCATCGAGCGACGTCAAGCTAGTCATCAACGCCACTGAGGTTCTCTCATTCAAGCGAGAATCGAGCGGTGGCGAGCGAGGAACAGTGACTCTGTCGGGACCGGATGTGACCAGCAGCAGTGGTTGTATGCCAGTCACAAGCGCGGTCATCAGCCACTTGGCAGTCTTGCGACTGGTTGACGCTGACAGCTTTGTGGAGTTCTGCAAGACCATGAGGAAGCAGTTTGTGTGCGCGCCTCCGCTTCTCGCGTTCGGAGCCGATGGTCCGTGCGCTGACAAGCGCTGCGCTGTCGAGGCGGCGAACTCCCAAGTTGGCTACCGCGTCGCCAAAGTGCTGAGTAAGTCTCGCGTTTCTATCGTTTGTATGTGATCTTCCTGTCTAACTGGCAAACGAATTGTTAACTTTATGACAGTGTGGGGCGGCGAGTTCTTCGACGGACTTCAGTTCGTGTACGAAGCTGTGGGCAACGAGAATGGTGACAACGATAGTGAGAGGCTGGTCTTTGGACCGCTTGTTGGCAACTCACATGCGACTGGCGCTGCGTCCTCGCCCACTGCGCAGCTGGTCCTGTTCGCAGACGAAGCCATCAGTGGTGTGAGCGGGAGAAAAGGTGCGTGGATGGACTCGCTGCGTCTTGAGACCAGTTTCGGGCGTCAGCTGTCGTGCGGCGGCAGTGGCGGTGGCGATTTCCACGTCCAGCTGCCTGGAGACAGTGAAGTGCGCGCCATTTCGTTGTCTGTCGGTGATCATCTGAACGATCCAGTTGCTTTCGTGGGCGAGTCCACGGCGTCAGCTGCAGCGAAACGGTACGTGAACCAGGACAACGGTATTGGAAACTAAGGCTTACATGATGCTCATAATGTCTAACCTGTTTGGTTTCGTATCCTGTGATTCAGTGAGTACCTTGAGAAGCTGCGAGTTGTACTGGGAAGCAATGACGCCAGCCAGAGTCGAAATGCGATCTCCGCAGGTGAGCGCCCGTCAATTGCACAACAACACTGTTGAGCAGTAATGAGAAGCTAAGGCTTGATACTGACTGTCAACTCTGCTTTGTAGCTCTGCGGTACCTGGAGAACATTGCGAAGCATCCAGAAGACGACAAATTCAAGCGAATCCGCGCCAGCAACGCGTATTTCGTGAAGAACGTGGCAGCTCTCGGCTCGGAATCCTCCCAGGCGTTCATGGAGTGGTGCGGATTCCAGCCTCTCGAGCAAGAAGGAGATACTTTCTACGTGTTCCAGGCAGCTGCTGACGAAGCGAGTCGCTGCAGCACGGACGACGAACGCGCGAAAGTCCACGAAACCCACGCGGCTGAAGCCCATCGCTGCATCCACTTTCTCAAGAGTTTCAAGGCGTAGAAAGTGTGGGGATCTTTGCATTGCGTGACTTGATTTTTTGAGATGCCTCCTCAACAATGGTTTTGTTCTTCCTATCGTGTGCTGTGAAAGTGTGCATGAAGGTGTGGTTCCTACTGCGCTACTATATGGAAAGTGGCTGATTCTCACGCTAATCCTTTGATTCGCAGGATGCCGATCGCGTTCCCGAGTCCCGTGCGCTTCGTGTACTCGTCCGCTGGAGAGACTCGCAAGGGAAACATGAGTCAGTAGAACAGGGCAATGGAAGTGTCGCTTGTATACCAGAGAAAGCCAAAGTCAAGTGAGCCCCCAACTCACCGTTCTGGTCGCAGAGCAGGTAGAGCCACTCGCCCGCGTAGCGCTTGACGTTCGTGTCGAGGCACGTGAGGAAGAACGTCAGGTGCTTGAAGTAGAACAGCCTCTCCTTATTATGTTGTGCGCTCTCTGAAGGTCTCGACTCTGTCGCAACACCTTCAGATGCGGAGTCTGGGAAGATGCTCTTCTTGAAGAGCTCCCTGACGGACGGCTGGGCCGTCTGCGTGAGGTTGTGGCACACGATGAGCGTCGGTAGGACTTCGCTGAATTGGCTACAAGCTCAAGAACACGGTCAGCGCTCAATTGGGGTCAGCGTGACTAGGGGTATATCAAGGCCACCTACCGGATCTTCTCGACGCGCGTCACAAGGAGCATCGTCTGCAGATGCTGCACGAGGGCCTGCAAAATGGGGACTTGGGACGGATCCTGGCACTGGCGTTGCTCTTCTTCTCTGAGCTGCTGTCGCTCGATGAACGCCGTGAGCAGCCTCGCCGGGATGAACATGAAGACCTCGAGCACTTTGTTCTTGATGTCCAGCAGCACGGCGTTCAGGCGCGAGATCTTCGGGTGCGTCGCGCGGAGGATGCTGAGTAGCAGCTCGCCCAAGCTAAGGGAAGGTGAGTGAGTGCAAGAGTGAGCCTCAGGGTGGACGGCCGGCAGTGACACAACAGAGGGCACTACCGTACCGATGGATGCTCGCGAAGAGCTCCGGCTGCGCGTCTTCGGCCTCTTTCGTCCACTGCATCGCGTTCGCGAGCACGGCGATGAGTTTGAGCAGGTCGAGCATCAGCGCTGAGCGGTCAGCCGCGATGGCGACGCCGAACAGGTGGTCTCCATGGAAGCTAAAGTACAGCGTCTGGGGATAAGCGGATGCAAAGCAGACTTGGTCAGCGTTTCCACACCTAGGTAGAGGCTGACTGAGGTGACTCCAACTGGATCGTACCGTGTAGAGAAGCTCCCAGGCTTCAGGTGATCCACTGAGGAACTCGATCACGCTCGGCGCCTCGCAGGACACGAGCACGCACTTCCAGACGAGCAGGTGGAACGACGCAGGCCCAGCTTTCTGCAGACAGTATATGGTTAAGCAAGGCGGTGTTAACTCGAGTACAGTGTGGAGACTAACCTTTGCAAGTTCGAGAAGCTGGCTCAGATGTCCTTTTGGGACAATGTGCTGCGCCACGAACTCGGGGCGCGAGTAGACCGAGTTGATGAGGCACTTGAGCGCTTCTTCGTTCACGCTCCAGTCGCTTGGGGTCGTCGGTGTGAGACGCGCTAGCGACAGGTAATTCTCAAACGCCTGCAAGAAAAGAGCAATGGAGTGCCAAGTGAGCTTCGTGCTCAAAACGGTAAAGCTTCAGTCCAGTTGGGAGCCAATGTGGTTTGCACCTCGGCAGTCAACAGCAGATCGATGCCGCGCCGATCGCGCATGAGCACTTTGCAGGTCGCCAGCAGCTTCGTCGCCGCTGCAGTAGCCACAGTACACCACGCGTCAACCTATATGAGCGTCCTGTGTGGTTCGTACGAAGAGTTTACTTGCGCATAAGTAGCAGCTCGGAACGAAAAGCCTCACCTTGGACGTCGAGCCTGTTCTCCGCATACGCGGCGACGACGGTCTTGACCGCGCGATCGACTTGTCTAGCGACCTTCTCCCGCGTCGACACCACCTCCAACGACGCTACAGTTCGCAGCGACATGTGCACATAACCACAGCATACGCACACACATATCCAGGTGAGTGGCCCAGCAGCTACGCGCGTCGTTATGATCGTTTTCACCAGCGACCTATTGGCTCCCACTCGCATGGAGCTGCTCACAAAAGGCGCACCTTGCTGCCGCTCCACCATCTCTGCGAGCTTCTCGATCCACGCTGCGAGCGCGCTAAAGTCGCTACCGCCATCGCAGCCAGCACCAGCGTCGCTAGGCATCTCCATCAGCAGACCCACGCTCGCCATCCTGCTCTCTCTCTCCACCCTGTCTGATGAAGTTTGCACTCGAAGCGACGCCATCGTTTGCAGCTGATTGCACGAGTGTACCCATTATCATCCAATCAGATCGCCTAAAAAGGTGCCGCGTGGCAATCGCTCAAAACGGCTGACGCCGTTTGAAGCCAGCTGGACACGTCCATTCGCGAATTCGCCGCCAAGAGCTCATTACCAGCCAGCCGCAAGAGCAGTTCTATCACCATGAAGCTCTTTATGACCGCGCTCCTCGCCGCCATGGCCGCCATCAGTGTGCAGGCGAAGGAGGACCTGGCGCCGGACGCCAAGCTGCGCATCGGCGTCAAGTTCCGCCCCGAGGTCTGCGAGCAGAAGAGCGAGCCGGGCGACAAGCTCTCGATGCACTACACGGGCTCGCTGCGCACGGACGGCTCGGTCTTCGACTCGAGTCTGCCGCGCAACTCACCCTTCGACTTCACGCTCGGCGCCGGACAGGTCATCAAGGTGCGCTATGCATAGCAGCGCATTGTCTGTGTGGCTTGCTAAAAGTGTGCTTTGAGCTGGTGACTTATTATCTGCGCTCTCTCTCTCTCTCTCTGTTTTGCTCTGCTTGTCACCAGGGCTGGGACCAAGGGTGCGTATAATCGCTTGCGCAATGCAGCAGTAGCCACGTGGCTGCTAGTGGATAAGCTGTGGTGGACTGACCGGTGTTCCTTAATGTGTCTTTGGCTTGTGTGTCTTGTGAACAATCCAGTCTCATTGGCATGTGTGTCGGGTACGAGCGCTCTACGCAATCCTTTGGAACGTCGAATCATTAGTCCATAGCACCAATCTAATCCTCTGTTGCTATACGTGTTTGTATGAACAATAGCGAGAAGCGCAAGCTGACGATCCCGTCGGGCCTCGGCTACGGCGACCACGGCTCGCCGCCGAAGATTCCGGGCAAGGCCACGCTCGTCTTCGACGTCGAGCTGCTCAAGATCACGCGCAAGAACGAAGAGCTCTAAGCTTCTTCTCATACACACGCAGCCGCATCACCACCACAGCACCACTACAACCACAAGAAGAGTCCACGTTATCCCCTGGCGCGCCTCCCCAGCCGCCATGTTGTGCGTAAGAAACCGATACAATAAACACACCGAGTGAGAGAAAAGATCCTTGCTGCTCATGAGCCCACTCACTAATCCTTCTATAGACACTCCCAGGCGATCTGCGCCTCCATGCTCGCGTACACAGCCAACAATGGGAACAAACTCACCCGGAGGCGCTGACCTCCACTCGAGCGAGGAACAGCGAGTGGTGCTCCAGAGAGCAGATCACTGGCGATCGGACCTCTGAAGACGCAGTCTTCGTATCGGATGTCAAGGGAATTGTTGTTGTCCACTATACTAACGCTGAAGTCCAGGGATTCGTCCAGCTCATGATGTTCTCGCGTGTCGGGTCGGGCAGCAGCACTCGAGGACGCTCGTGGATCTCTTGTGGGAGGCTTTGCTCGGGATCTTCCAGGTCACAAGTGCCAAAGGACACTGCATCGAGCAACTCGACACCAGTCCTCCAGCTCCGTGAAGACAAACCTCGTCATGTCGACGTCCATAATCACTCCTGGGATGTTGTCAAAGCGAGGGTCTTCATGGAGATTCTCACGGGGACGTCTGGACAGCGCACCTCGCTACCGACCTGCACGAAGCCACCAGAGGGCATAAGGAGACGTCCACACGCCACGAAGAAGCTGCCCAGCTGAGCACAGATATGGGAGACCGCAGGCGTGTGGCGAGATGTAATACGCACTTTCGTGAGCACCACGTCGGCCGTGGTATGTCCATCGATGGCTCTCGCACCGTCGTTCAGGTATGCGGTGGTCGCAGCGCCACGAGACTGAGCACGCACTGAGCTGTCCAGCCACGAGGTCAAGTCCACCCGCTCGGCGATCAGGATGCCGCCTCGGAAGCGGCGCGCAGCACCTTCGTCGTCATCGGTGGCATGTGGGCCTGCGATGCAGCTGAGCTCGGCGATCGCCCTCTCCGTGGCGGCCTTGGTCGGCAGGGGGTTGGTTGCTGGCGATGCTCCGAGCCCTGATGCCTCTTCTTCTTCCTCCCTCTTTTGGGGCTGAGGGAGCTAATCCGTTGCCCAAGCTCAGGATCTTGCAGTGAGCTCTGTGCTGATGACCCACCTACTGACTGACAAGCAGTGGCCCAAAGGTTCAGATCCAATTTCTCCAGTGACTCACTTCCGTCCACCGAGAGTACCTGCCAGGTGCGTTCGCGCAGTGTAAAAGCTGAATGGGGAAGCCAGCTGGCTTCCAAGTTCACGCTCTCGGTGGTAAACTTCGGGTCATCACAAGCGCACACGAGTGCTGGCTTTCACCGCTGAACTCTGGATTCGGACCGACTGACAGCACTCCAACGCCATCCTCATTCCCAATTCCGCCTCGACGAGCTCAGCCAGCACCGACAGACCCATCCATCCAACTCACACGATCTGCCATGCAGCTCTTCTTCACCGCCGCGCTCGTGGCCCTCGCCGCCAGCAGTATGACGGCTGTACAGGCACGCGAGAACCTCGCGCCAGACGCGCCGCTGCGCATCAACACGACGTTCCTGCCGACCTCCTGCGCGTCCAAGAGCCAGAAGGGCGACTCGCTCGGGATGCACTACACGGGCTCACTCTACACGGACGGCTCGGTCTTCGACTCGAGTCGCCCGCGCGGTGAGCCGTTCACGTTCACGCTCGGCGCCGGACAGGTCATCGACGGCTGGGATCAAGGGTACGTTGTGCGTGCGCATGTGCTTCGTGATGGTCACTAGTCTCGATTGAGAGCTCATCGTCGTAACGTTTCTCTGTGCTTGCTTCTGCTGTCATCACCATCGCCAGACTCGTCGGGATGTGCATCGGGTACGCTTGTGTACGGAGCTGAGGACTCGGGTATAAACCTGCCACTGACCTTCTTCCTGTGTCTCTCTATTGTTTGTCCAATAGTGAGAAGCGCACGCTGGTCATCCCGTCGGACCTGGGCTACGGCGACCACGGCTCGCCTCCGGACATCCCGGGCAAGGCCACGCTCGTCTTCGACGTCGAGCTCATGCAGCTCGCGCGCGTCGCCTAGGTAGGCTTCACGACCAACGTTAGCAGGCAGATAGCTGCGAGGCCAGTCCGTCGTGTGAATGTATTCTGTGCGTATCGGTATTCCGTGACCAAATGTAGCCAGCCCTTCATTGCTTCGTTGAGCCAGCTCAGCATAGCCGCTCAGCGGAGCTCAGGTTCGAATGGCTCGCTCATTAACCTCCCCCGCCTGCGAAAGTATCAGATACGTTCGGGCAGTGAAAGAGCTGGAAACAGCTGTCCTCCAGCGTGCTGAACTCTCTCTGGCTCGGGAAAACAACAGACAACACACATTCTTCGCTATCACTTTCAATCCCAATCCAAGCCGACAACGACAGCCCAGCCATGCAGCTCTTCTTCACCACCGCGCTCGTGGCCCTCGCCGCTGTCGCCGCCGTGCAGGCGCGCGACAACCTGGCGCCGGACGCGCCGCTGCAGGTGGACACGACGTTCCGGCCGACCTTCTGCGAGTACGAGAGCGAGAAGGGCGACGCCCTCGCGATGCACTACACGGGCTCGCTCTTCACGGACGGCTCGGTCTTCGACTCGAGTCGCCCGCGCGGCAAGCCGTTCACGTTCACGCTCGGCGCCGGGCGAGTCATCAAGGGATGGGACCAAGGGTGCGTGTGTTGTGTCGCGTGCTTGTGGGTGATGGGGATGCTGTTGTGGTCTGTGCTTGTGAGGCTAACGGTCAATCTTGTGCTTTGTGTGTATGTGCTGCTGTTGTTGTTCATCGCCAGCCTCGGTGGCATGTGCATCGGGTACGATATTGAGCGTCTGTACCACTACGGAGCATGCACGACACGACATGGTGGCTAGCGTACTGACCTAATCGTGTGTGTGTCGACTGACTGGCATGAATGCTAACAGTGAGAAGCGCACGCTGACGATCCCGTCGGACCTGGGCTACGGCGACCACGGCTCGCCGCCGAAGATCCCGGGCAAGGCCACGCTCGTCTTCGACGTCGAGCTCATGCAGATCACGCGCGACGACCAAGAGCTCTGAGGTCACAAGTCAACAGGATCCATCAGCCGCGTCACAACTGCGAGACCACGGTCAGTCCATCAGCGCGAGTCCACGTAAACGAATCGAAATGTAAACAACACACACGAGCCTTCAAGCTGCTTCTCAGAGCCAAGCTGATGCCGATCCGTCCATTAGTCTGACCGACATGGCCAATAAAGGCGCCATGATACCTTTTCGCAGATCGGGTTTTGTGCGCGAGACGAGAGATTGTGGATCGCAGTCATAGAAAAGCGAAGCTTCTTCGGTGGAGAGCCGCCGCGCCGCGCACCACTCCCGCCAAGCGTCGCCGCGGACCACAAGCCTCCGCTGACCATTCGTCAATCAGCAGGATCCGAACCAGTCCTCTCTTCCAGCATTGCACGATCAGCAGCAGCAGGACAAAGTCATTCACTCACCTCCAAGTCATCATGCGGCACGGATCTTCGGTCTCCTTCGTGCGGCCAATTCCATTGAACATGGAGCCGCACTTCACCATCAAGCCCCTCTACGACGACAAGGAGGAAGAGAGCAGCAGTGACGAGGAAGCGCTCAAGCAGATCGGGATCTTGGGTCAAATGGCGCGCTTCGTGGGCCGCCAGCGGCTCTACAAGGTGCTGCTCGTGGTCGTCGCCGCCGTCGTTGCCGTCAACAGCCTCTGCGCGTCCGTGCACGAGCTCTTCGCCGTGCGCTTCGTGGACGGCAAGCGCTGCGAGCGCTTC
>JAASFQ010000910.1:0-12352 GCA_023333845.1 Globisporangium polare | reverse complement strand
TGCCCGAAGCGCGGCGTTCAGTAGCTTCTCGACGACGAGGTCGTCCTTGACGACGCTCTCGAGGCTCGTCTTAGCGCAGCGGTAGTGCTGGTCCGGTGGCTCCTTCATTCCGTCGCTTGCTCTCTCCACAGTGCAAGTGTGGTGTAGACCTCAGAGGAAGGAATCCGCGTGATGATTAGCAAGAGCTCGCGTTGTCGTCAGCGCGTGAGCGAATAGTTGCAGAAGCGTCGGCTTCGTTGGCGGAGTCGGTCGGGTATAAGAGACTAGCACTCAGTCGGGTATAAGAGATTAGTGCTCCGATGTATGTTTCAGCGACTCGAGCGAGCGACCCTTGCTTGCGGTTTTGCCGCTCGCTCTTGCCTGGGATGAGCAACACTGGCAGCAGCGCTTTGGTCCCTCTTCGCATGATTTGCCCAAGACGTACCGAGGCATTCAAGCTCGTGGCTTGAGCAGCGTGTCGGTCGTGACGAAATGAATGGCTCAAGTCGCCCCTTGTTGGTGTGAGCTATTCTCGCTTCGAGTGGCTGAAAGTCGGGGCGATCGCGCGCAAGCTATCCGTAAATTACCGCGGATCCGATCTTCAGCAGCCGCATTTCTTTTCTTTCGGAGGCAGCCTGCGCACATCCCACTTGTTTGCTTGCTTCGAAAATTCGCGGCCCGTACAGTAGGATTCGCTTGCGGTGACGACAGGGCTTCAATTTGCGTGCGAGTGCGTGTTTCTCGAGCGTTCGTTCGGCCGTTCATCCGGCGGACAGAATGGCTTGCGTGGAGAGGCGGTGGCGGCACGACTGGCTGCTGCGATCACCCCTTTCGTTATGCTTTGTGTTGCAATTTGTATGCTTGTGTTCCTCATTCGTTTCGCGCGAGCGAGTGTTCCGTTGAAAAGGAAACAAGTCGCCGTTGCGTGGCCCGTAAAGAAATCAACCAGCTATATTTAACTTCGTTTGAGCTCGTCGGACGGTTGTGATTGGCTGAAGGTCCGACCACCGCGACAGCTGATTGGTCGGCGCTAACCATCGATGTTATTGACTGGGCATGTCTGTGCAGCTGTCGGTCATTATTGCCTTCCGTCTTGGCGACCTTTTTCCCGGTCGGCTTGGCTGCTGGATACAAACTTAGCATGGGAGTGAGCCACTGCGCTCCATCGCTCCATCATCTCTCTCTCTCTCTCCATCGCTCCATCATCTCTCTCTCTCTCGTTCATTCGAACGTCTTCACGGCGAGCGTCAAGTGGAAACCACCCTACCTACCAGAACGACACGACGGTGAGCGACCATGCAGCGCTCTTCCGATGCTGCTGCTGGCGGCCATACAGTGGCGGTGATTGAAGAGCTCCGCGCGTCGTCCCCCTCCTCACAATCTTCCGAAGCGTCCAACGACCAGGAGCAGACGACAGCTGTCGTGGTGGTGGCGCCAGTGAAGAAGACCAACAGCGACCGCAGCAAGGAGTTCCGCGCCAAGCGCAAGAAGCACGAGGACGCGCTCGCGGGCGTCGTGGACGCGCTGCGGCGCGAGGTGGACGACCTGCGCTTCCTGCGTGGCGTGCGCCAGGAGAAGCTGCTCAAGAGCAGACACAGCGCCTCGGGCTCGCTCGCGCGCCTCGTGCAGGAGTACTTTGCGTTCTTCCACTGCGGTATGCCGAATGCCGTGAGCGGCGGGCGCAAGCGCGGCGCACTGGGCTATGAAGACCCGGGTGAGCTCGAGACGCGGCAGCTTGCGTTCCTGAGATCCGCGATGCACCCGGACCTGCGCTTTGGCGAAGTGAACGGCGGTGTCGAGGCGCTCGTGGACCAGTGGAAGCGCTACACGTCCTACCACGCGTCGCTGCGCGTCGAAGTCAAGAGCATCGAGGTCGTGGGCCCCGAGGATAGTCCGATCGTGATCGTGACGTCGCATTTGCACGTGCGCCTCTCGCGAGATACGTTCAAGAACGTCTTTCCGCACGTGGCCGACAACGAGGAGCTCGTGCAGCGATTCATCGGCAAGGACGTGACGTACAAGGGTGTAAACCACTACCAGTTCTCAGAAGATGGCCGGATTCTCGTGTACGACTCGGACGTGGGCTTCGTGGACGCGTTCCACCAGGCCGGCGCGAGCTTCGAGGACATTGCGCTGCTCATGAACCAGGCGCTGATCGCCCACCACGCGATCCTGGGCGAAGACGACGCGAGTTTGTGCACCGACAGCTGTGGGAGTCCGGGGACCGACAGCGAGGACGGCAGGACGGACGAGCGGGCGCTGCGGCCGCGCCGAGTGTTTGAGATCCTCTCGGAGGAAGACGAGGAGGACCGAAGAGACGGCAACCAGGAGCTGGAGATCTATGAGGACAAGGCCGAGAGCTACTTCGTTGAGGAGCCTGAAGCCGCAGAGTATGAGGGCGAGAATGAGGAGGAATCCTCCAAGAGGCCGACGACAGGGCGGTTGGATATTCGCTTCCTGCTGAGTTGAGTGAGACTGAAACTGCCTGTGTGCTGGAGCCACCGGCTCACTGCAACTTCTTCAAGGATCTCGCGCCTGCATCTTGTTGATACCACACACACGAAAATTTAATATTTATGACCACAATGCTCAGAGTTCGCGTGTGTCATGTGGTGGAGAGTTGGCTTTGGTTGGGAAGAAGCGCTGGATCCTTAACTCAGCGAGAAACCAACCACCCGACTGGAAATGGAGAGCCGACGCCGACCGGCCGGAGCTGTCGTGCATGCGAGACGACTGACCTGCGGACGACCATTCAGACGCCATCTTCTTGGGACCATGTTGCTGAAATCACGGATGACCGACCGCCAATGGAGCTGATGGAGATCCATCGATGGCGCGTGACTTCCATAGTATCCTCTATACGCGACTGTATCCTTCGCTTCTGGAAGGGTTGCGAGCGCATTCCAGGTGAAGGCAAGAAACAATGATCCACTCTTGGAAGGTAGTAAACTGGTGTTCATTTACTCTTAAGAGCTCCAAGCGCGCTGCTCAAGCGGCTATCTAGTCGAGCTCGTTCGCACTCACACTCACTCACGACACGCACACAAAACTCAAGAAATGGGGATTTCGAGAAGGTGAAACAAATATATACTACAAACAGCACGGTTTACCATTGCAGAGCGAGTCCAATAACCGCAATGACACCCGCCGTGACGGCCGAGAGTGATGTCGACGCGGCCGCACTCGTCGGCGCTGGCGTGGCAGTCGTGGGCTTCGGCGTCGTGGCGGTCTTCTTGGACGACGAGCTCGAGCCGTCGAGCAGCGAGGCCTTTGCCTTGGCGTTCGTGTTCTCCTCTGGCACTTCGACCTCGTCGGAGCCCGAGGCAGACTCAGTCTGGTTGCCCGTCTGGCCCGTGAGCAGGTCCGTGATGAACGAGCCGAAGCCCTTGGTGGTGTCGGCGATCTTGATGTCGCACTGGATCTCCTTGTTCGCGCGCTCGTTGATCTGGTTGAGGTAGTCGACGCAGTTGCGCGACGTCATGAGCGTCTGCGCCTGCTTCTCGGTGGGAAAGTTGGCGATCGCCCAGATGTCGATGCCCGTCTCGGTCGCGCACTTCTTGAGCCCCTCGGTCGCGTTCGGGTAGAGCTTGCTCTGGATCTCGCCAAAGTCGCAGTTCGCGGCGTCTGAGATCGTGGCCATGGCGGCGGCGCTGAGCAGAGCGAGGGTCATGCAGGTCTTCATGGTGCTAATGTGTGGATGTGTGGGGTGGGCGAAGAGAGCTGGTGGCGCTTGCGTGGCTGGAGGGAAATTGGCGAATGAGGTGGTTTCAGCCAGGTCATCGAGAGCCAAAGGCCCACTGGGCGCCGCGCTCATTATCGGCGGGCGGGTACACTCTCGCATCCCGGTTGGGTGGAGATATTCAGTTTGCTATAGCGGTCTGGCGCACCGCCGCTGCCAGCTGGGAACGAGCGCGAAAAGACGCAGCCAACGGAAAGGAAAAGAGTCGGACCGGCAAGAGTTCAGCACGCAGCCGTTATTTGGTGTTTTCGACCAACCACACAGCTTCTTTCAGCATTTTGCGGCTGACAATTGGCTGAAATGTGATTCTTGGCGGTTCAACTTTCCGTTTTGGTGGGAAGTCATGCCGCCGCCTGCACCCATGTCGAGCTTCTACAAACTTGGTTTTGCAGGAGCATGACGGCCGCAGTCGTGTTGGGTGTGTAGAAAACCTGGAGGCCGCCACCAGGTTGAATCGCGGAAGCCAACCGCAAGCTGCGCAGGTCATCATCTCCATGTGAAAAAGAAGAAGTATATCCCTTGGCCGGTCAGCTGTCTGTCTGGCTGGCTGGCTGGCTGGCTGGCTGGCTGCAGGAGAGCGTCGCACAACTCAACAGACCTCTGCGCTGGGTGGACGGAATTGATCATTCTGCTCCCGAGCCCAGCGCGCGTTCTGCAAGAGCACAGAGATCCGTGGACGTGCGTGGTGGAAATGGGGAAGTGCGTGAACGTTCTCTCTCCTGTGCTATGGTTGTCACAGGTTTCCGCAGACTCGTACGTGTCCATGGAAAATGGCAGGATACATACACCTCTGGCGTCCTAGAACGCACTGGCGAGAAAAGTGCGTCGGTGGGAAGCGCAGTCGACGATCGATCGGTGCTTGGAACGGCCATCCACTGTCGCTGTGGACGTGCGAAGCGCATGCAGACGAGATCGTCTTCATGATGTGCTTTTAATCTGAGGATGCAGTCGGCACGCCCGTCATGTGCTGCTCCGATCATTCGTCTGTGTGCGTGTTGTTTTCGTAGATGGATACATTTCTGACGCTGCACCGCACGCATTATTCCATGGACGTGTTCACGTTCTCCGCTTGAAATCGACGGGGATGAATAGGCGCAGCAGCTGAATCAAAACCATTGGCGTGTAGTATATTTTCTCGTCATAACGGTCTACAAGTACTGTCACTCCTCGCCCTGTCGTTGCTGCATTATTCTTTGCGCAGCAATGGCGAAATCGGATGGGATACTGACTCACACACACACAAACTGCTGCTTGGCTTAGTCCTTGCACTCCTTGCCCTTGGTGCCGTCGATCGGGATGTACCAGCAGTGCTTGGAGGCCACGCCGCCGATCTTGCCGTTCGTGAGGCCGTCGTCCTTGGTCGTGAGCTTCCAGTCGCTGTCGAACGTGAGGAAGCGCACCTTCATCCACTCCTTCGACGCCGAGATCTCGAAGAAGCCGTACGTGTTGCCGTCCAGGGTGCCGTCGGTCAGACCGCCCGCGGTCCACACATTGCTGACCCAGCTCGACGCGTAGTCCGGGATGCCGGACGCAGCCTCACTCTGGATGCCACCGCCAGCGCCGTTCTCGATGAAGTGCATGTTGAAGCTCGCAAAGTCGTGCTTCTCGCCGTGGGTGTGTCCGTTGATCCAGAGCTGGAGGCCCTCGATGCCCTTGAGGGCCTTGACCCACTTGGCCGCGCTCGTCTCGCCGTAGTGGTTGTACGGGCTGTAGTGCGTGTTCACGATCTTCCACGTCGCAGTGGACTTCTTCACGGCATCGGCGAGCTTCGTCTTGGCCTCGTCACCCCAGTCGTTGAACTGCTTCATGCAAGTGTCGTACATGCCGGTGTCGCCGCCGCAGCAGTACTTGTGACCGCGCGTGATCGTCTTGCACAGCTTGTCGTCGTCGCCGCCCGAGTAGCCGTAGCACTGGCAGCAGATCTGGTCGGCGCCGTGGCTCTCGGCGTCGTTCGTGTCCAGGTTAAAGATGTCGATGCTCACGTCGCCGTCCTTGATCGTGTGCACGTAGAAGTGGTCGGTCAGCTTCCAGCGGTCGTTGTTCGGGCTCTTGTAGCCAGACTGGAGCGTGAATTTGGCCTTGAGCGCACTCATGAGCTCCGTGGTGCTCTTGCACTCGATCATGTCCGTGCCGTCCGAGCACACGTAGCTGCCACCACCGTAGTCGTGGTTGCCCATGACGTTCACCCATGGGA
Organism: Globisporangium polare; assembly: GCA_023333845.1. Classification (NCBI taxonomy): domain Eukaryota; phylum Oomycota; class Peronosporomycetes; order Pythiales; family Pythiaceae; genus Globisporangium; species Globisporangium polare. Next base: position 6,440 of record JAASFQ010000910.1, on the reverse strand, counting down.
CGTCGATGAGCGATTTGGCAGTGTACGTGCTCTCGAACGTTGCGTCGAAGCGGTAGGCCTGGTCGGTGTCGCCGAGGATACCAGACCAGTAGAAGTTGTCGCCGTGACCGAGCACGACCTTCGGCTTCAGCTTGTCAGCAGTCATGCCCATGAGCATAGCGACTCCGAGTTCTGCGTGACGGTCGAACGAGTTGAACGCCGAGTCCTTGCGGCGCGAGCAGCACGAGCCGTTCTTGGAGTACGTCGTGGCACCCCAGTCGCCGATCGCGAAGGCCGAGAGCTCGTAGGACTCGGCGGTCGGGTCCGTGGTGACCTTGGAGACCGTCGAGGAGACATCACTCGAGCCGCTGGACGTCGAGAAGCCGATGTCGCTCGTGCTGCTCTTGCCGCCCGTGGTGCCGCTGGACGACGAGCCCTTGGACGTCGAGTTGGACGAGCTCGTGCCGTTCGTGCCGGACGAGTTGGACGCGTCCGTGGCCTTGCGCGTCACGAAGTAGCCGATGGTGGCGCCGATGACCGCGAGGATCACGACCGCGAAGACAATGACGGACTTCTTCGCCATGGCGGCCTAGTGATCTGTCGAGTCTGCTGCGTGTTGGCGAATAGAGCGACAGCGAGAGAGAGACCCGCGGAGACACTGGTGTACAACTGCGGGTGGGTTCCTTTCACCTTGCGACGCACGGAAGACTTTCGGAAATGAGTGTGAGGGCGGGAGGGGCCACTGGGCAGCAGCTGGCGAAGGTGGTCGGGTGCTGGTCCCCCTCTCGCTCTCTCTCTCTCGCTCTCTCTCTCTCTCTCTCGAGGCAACCCACGCACCCAGACATTCGTCCAGTCATCGACATGCGTTGGTGTTGCTTTGTTGCGGCAAGCGCACAACTGGCTTCCTTTGCAGAGAGATTAACCACAAATTGTGGATCGTAAAGAGGCTCCAACCCTGTGTAAACCACGTGATGACCAGATGGTGCGTAATTGCACAGCACTGGCAAACCTATTTACCAAGTGGATGCTGCTGTTTGCAGTCGGGTAGCGCTCGTGAAAGGTGGGAAGTCTCACATCCTTGGTCCCAGCTGTCGTTAATCAGGCGAGACCCGCCCGAACGTCAATTGTGTCACAATTGACACGAAACCATTCGGAACGGAACCCCGCAACGCAGCCGAACCCGCCAAAACGTCCGTGAAAAACTGGCTCTTCAGTTCTCCTGTGAGCCCTGATACGCCGAACGCTATCGAATGTGAGAGGAGCTTTGCACCCAAATTCTGTCCTTCAGCCTATTGAGTCTCGTCATCAAGCATACCTGCCAAATACCGGTACTCTGCTGTTCTTACGAGCTCCATCTCGTAAGAAGCCCTTATTTACGCGTTGAGGGTCTGCTGGACGACTTTTTACGCCTGCTCTTCTGTGGCCCACTGAAGAGCGGCTCCCACGCAACAAGCAAGCAAGGAAGCAACAACATGGGCGTGACCGGGATCGTCGTGGGCTCCATCATGGGCTTGACCACCAAGCTGGGCAGCAACGTGCTCCAGAAAGTGCCATACATGCGTCGTACGTACCTTCATCGCTCTATGGTGTTAGTAGTATGCTGTCTTGTTCCATGAGCGCTCAACCAACCTGTTCTCCGTCTGAAAATGGAAAATTGCAGAGCCGTGGGAGCACGTGCTGTTCATCGGCGTCGGCGCGTACGCGGGCAACTACTTCCAGAAGAAATACCACCAGGACCTGAAGGAGGTCGAGGAGCTGCGCCAGTACCTGGAGCGCCGACCGGGCAACTCCGCCCCGGAGAGCAACTAAGCCGTTTGCGTCCGAGAGCTTGAGCGAGCGAGTGATGAGAGCATGCATGTCCAGCGATGGCGGCTGACGTGATACAACGAGAAAAGCAGAGAAACAAGAATTCAATATACAGTGTCGAATGGAGAAAGCGTGAAGATGTGTCGTGCGCGGGTACGCCTTGTTCTCTGATGGTGTGTTCGGGGCTCTGTTCGAGGTTCGTGGAGGATGAAGATGCCAATGTCGTCACGCAGCATCCAGCTATCGGCACCGTTTATTGAGCAACTGATGCGTCTTTGCCAGCAGCGGTATTGCAGGCACTGGAGCAGCAAAGCGTGGCGCATTTACATGGTAGGAACTTGTCAGGTTTCTCCACGAATACCAGTCAATTTCTTCCAACAACCAGCCATACCTCTGCTTGAAGGATTGACAGATAGATAGATACACTGCTGGGTCTTCAAACAGCAGCTCTCCATGATGCTCTTGAGGCAAATGCCCCAAACAGTTTGCTCCAACCGTGCGCCTTGTCAGCGGATCCCGAAAGGACGCGATCCAAAAGAGGCAAATCTTGAGGCTTGCCTCTCTGTCACAAACCCACTCACTCTCTCGCCATCAGCAGCAGCTCACAGCTCAAGGCAGCAGCTTCGCCAAGCCATCAGCTATGGAGCTCGCGTACCTGTACACCAAGCCGCGCAGCACGTTCGGGCGCTACTGCGACTTCCGCAACGTGGACGCCAAGGTGCTCGAGACGATCCCAACGGCCGAGTCGCTCGAGAGCGACTACGTCAAGCGGCGGCCCATGATCACGCGTCTGGACACGACCCCCGATATGTCGGAGCACGAGGTGAACACGGAGCGACTGATCACCAAGAACTCGAGCATGCGCCACGTCGAGGGCGGCTGGCCCAAGGACGTGGACCCAGCCGAGCAGTCGGACGTCCAGCGGTTCCGCAAGAAGGCCGAAAAGGATGACGACTACAAGCAGTCGGTCAAGTTTTTGGGGCCCGTCGTCGACCGCGCGCTCAAGCAGAACAACACCATCAACATCTACCAGGACTACTTTGAGCACATGGGCGAGGCCGCGACGACCGAGCAGCCGAGCGCCAAGGGGCTCGCGGTCTTCAGGGACCCAGAGCCCGTGAAGCGCACGATCAGCAAGATCGACTGGCACCCGGAGTCACCACAGAAGATGGCGGCGTGCTACTGCATCCTCAACTTCCAGGACCCCAAGTTCTCGAGCGCGCGCATGCCGGCCAACTCGTACATCTGGGACGTCATGAACCCGAACACGCCCGAGACGACGCTCAAGCCGGCCTCCCCTCTCGTGTGCATGCGGTACAACCCGAAATCCGTCGACCAGCTCGTCGCGGGCTCCTACAACGGACTCATCTCGTTCTTCGACGTGCGCAAATCGGGCTCGACGCCCGCCGAGACGTCCATCATCGAGCACTCGCACCACGACCCGGTCTACGACGTCTTCTGGATCTCGTCCAAGACGGGCAACCAGTGCTGCTCCGTGTCCACGGACGGCTGGATGCTCTGGTGGGACATCCGCCACTTGGCGCAGCCGACCCACAAGATCCTGCTCAACGACAAGGACGGCATGTCTTTTGGGGGCTCCTCGCTCGAGTACAACACTGAGGCCGGTCCCACGAAGTACTTGGTCGGCACGGAGCAGGGCTGTGTGCTGAGCATCAACCTGCGCAACGCCAAGCAGAACAACGGTATCACGGTCTACGACACGGGCTCGGGCAAGCACCACGGCCCGATCTACAGCATTCAGCGCAACCCGACGCACAACAAGTTCTTCATGACGATCGGCGACTGGACCGCGCGCCTCTGGTGCGAGGACCTCAAGACGCCGATCATGAGCACGGCCTACCACGACTCGTACGTGACGGCCGGGTGCTGGTCGCCCACGCGCGCTGGCGTGTTCTTCGTCACGCGCATGGACGGCGTCGTGGACATCTGGGACTTCTTCTACCGGCAGAACGAGGTCGCGTACTCGCACAAGGTCGGCGACGTGGCGCTCTCGGCCATCAGTGTCCAGGGGAACGCGTCTTCCGGTGGGAAGCTCTTCGCCGTGGGCGACTGCAACGGCATGATCTCGCTCATGGAGCTCTCGGACGGGCTCGCGACGCTACAGCCGAACGAGAAGGCGGCGATCAACGGCATGTTTGAGCGCGAGACGAAGCGTGAGAAGAACCTCGAGGCGAAAGAGAAAGAGATGCGCCGCAAGAAGGCGACGATGGAGGAAGGCAAGAGCGAGGAGCACGGCGGCAGCCTCAAGGACGACAAGATGGAGGAGCTCCTGCGCACGGTCGACGCCAACTTCCTCGGTATGATCAAGGAGGCCGAGGACTCGGAGAACAAGAACATGGAGCACAAGGGCGACGCGCTCGGCGGGGGCGGGGGCCGACAGGGGGACGAGGAGAGCCAGCGCTAGTGTGGTAGATCTCTATGGATGACTGGCTGTCGCTGCTTGCAAATCCACATTCTGACATTTATCACTTCAACCTGCGAATCGTGTGTGTGTGTGTGTGTGTGTGGAACCGACATTGCACCACTGACCGAGCCTTTCGCATGTCGAAGGTACGCTGGGCGACGCTCACTGCTACCTCCCAGATGTTCGACGCGGTGCTCGTATCTCGGTTCCACAGTGTCGCACTTGAAGTTGCACTTGGAGCTGTCCATTTGTTAGAGGCGAACCATTTCCGTCCACCTTCTCTCTCTCTCTCTCTCTCTCTCTCTCTCTCTCGCTTTCTCGCTTTCTCGTTCTTGTCAGAATGGACACTTGCTCTCTATCGTAAGCGTCTCGTCTGTCACTGGGTGCTTGATCTTGATCTTGGCTGCGTGCAGGCACAGCCGTGGGGCCTCGTGCTGGACGAGCTCGCGCGAATAGAGCGAGTCGCCGAGGATCGGGTGACCCAGGTGCTGCATGTGCACGCGCAGCTGGTGGGTCTTGCCTGTGACCGGCTTCAGCTCCATAAGCGTCCACTTGCCGCTAGGTACAGCAGTCTCAGCTGGTAGTAGGGAGTGCTTGACCACTCTCCACTCAGTTCTGGTCCATCGTGAGCTCGTGTTGTCGTACTCGCCAGGCTCGTGCACGATCTGGACGAGTTTCTCGGTCGGGTGCGGCCCCATCGCGAGTTCGATCGCCCCCGCGTCGCCCTGGACGTGGCCCAACACCTTGGCGAAGTAGGATTTCTGGACCTCGCGCGTGCGAAACTGCGCGTTCAAGTGCTGCGCTGCGGTTCGTGTGAGCGCGACCACCAGGATGCCTGACGTCTCAAAGTCCAGACGGTGCACCATTCTTGCTTCCGGGTACAGTCGCTGCATGCGGCGCTGGATCGAGATCTCCGAGTCGTCGTTGCCGTCCACGCTGAGCACACTCGCAGGCTTGTCGACGATCGCAATCGCGTCGTCTCGGTACAGGAAGACCAGCTCCGGGTCGTCGACTTGTGAGAGTAGCTCCGATCCACCGCTTGGCTGGGCGAACTCGCGCGTGAGCACCAGGATGCGGTCGCGATGCAGTCCGTGACTGTCCACTGCGTCTGCATCTGGAAGCGAGACGCTGAGGAGATGGCGATATGATCCTTGGTCGCCGCTCAATGCGAGTTCGTGCTGCATCGCTCCGACCAGTGCAGCTGCAAACGCCTCGGACGTTGCGATTCCTTGGGATCCACTGCTACCATCGCGCGAGTATGGCTTGACAAACTTGTAGAAGAGCTTGACTGCGAGGTCTGAGCTGTACATACCGGGGCGCACACGGGTTTCAGACTTGAGCTTGAGCAGTGCCGCGGAGCGCTTCTTGGGTCCGTTGGTCCCCAGCAGGAGTTCATGTAGCTGAGCTTCTTGAGGAAGGCACGGCAGCGCCAGCACGCGCACTGCAGCGAGCGTGAGCGCACTCAACTCTGTTGTGATAGCGACGTCGATAGATAGCGGGGCTGCTTGTGAGGGGCTGGGCGCGACCTGCGCCGCCGCATCTTCGGACGCGCGCTTCCGCTTCTTCGTTGGCGTCATTTTCGGCCGATTGCCACTTTTCAGACTTCGAATCCCGGACTGTACAAGACACAATAAGTTGTGGCGTGCTGCTAAAAACTGTACGATGCACAAACAGTGCTCGACAGCTGCTCACTTCAACCTGTGAATCGTGTGTGACGCAAGCAAGGCGCTGCCGCTTCTGTGCGGTCTCGGATTCGTGCACACGCGGAACGTCTGGCACTCGCATGCGCTGCGCCTGCAGCTTGTGCGGAACTCCTCGAGCAGGTACACGCTGTAGCCCGCCTTGCGAAACGTCGTCCTGAGGCCCTTGCTCTTGACGGGCTCCTCGAATCTGCGGTGCTGGCCGCTGATCACCCAATCCCCAACCGCGACTATCGTCTCGTGTCCGCTTCCGAACAGCCTCTCGAACCGCTTCAGGAGACGAGCTTCCGCTATCTGGGGACGCATGTCGCCGCCCAGCTCCAGCTTCCGAAAGATGGACTCGTTGTACAAGGTGCTCAGACGCCTGTTCAGTTCGTTCGTTCTTCTCCACGCAGGCTTTGAAGCTGTTGAAGGCGCTCATCTGTATGTAAAAGGCGCTGAGCTCCGCCTCCCATTCGACGACGCGCTTGCCGCCGATCGCCTCCATCCATCTTGCGGACCTGCACGGAGTCGCTGTACTTCATTCCGTC
>JAASFQ010000091.1:0-48467 GCA_023333845.1 Globisporangium polare | reverse complement strand
CGCACGACGGTGCCGGCGCCCGCACCTCCGGCCGCCATCTCTTCTCCGCGCAAGAGACGTAAAATGAAAATCACCTTTGCCAAACTGAACTGAGTTGCTCTCTCACTCTCCCAAAAAGCTTCCCCAAAAGAAGAGAAAAAAAAAACATGAAAGGGATGGAAGCAAAAAAAAACATGGAGAGAGAGAGAGAGAAAAGAAAAACAACAAGAGAGAACATGCAACAGCAGTAGCTATAGCAATAGGAAAGGGGACGGGAAGGATGGAGGGAACACACAAAAGAAAATATTTAGCAGCGCACGAAGCGAACAGCAGCATGAGGGAGGAATGGGGACGCCTCACCCGGCCAGGAACGGAAGCCAAAGGTTTCTCGGACACACAAAGAAATCGGCTCACGATCGGCACCTTGATGGGGAACATGGTGGCGAAGAAAACAAACCTCGGTCAGCACGCGTTCATGGAGCGCTGCAGCAGGACAGTCGAGTTGTCGAGGATCGCCCAGCCGCAGAAAAATGAACAAGACACAGCAGAAACAGCAACAATACACACCAGACTCGCCGAGTTGGACGTACAGTAGTCCATCCGGAGCCGCTGCCGCGCATTACTTTAAACGCCAAATAAAAAGAACGACACGAGTTGCAGCCAGAACGCCTTTTCGTCTTGCGTCACGCTTTCGCTCTTCCCGGCGTCTTGTTGCGGATGCGAAGACAGGAACTCGTCGAGCTTGGATAGTTGACGAGGGTCTGCTGACGCTGAGGCTCTCAGTTGTCTCAGGAATGGCGACTTCCACACTTCTGGGGACGCTCCCATCCGGGTCGAAGGCGCAGCAAAGTAGGTCACGAGAGCGTTCGTGACGACACGCGCGTCATGCTCGTCGTCTCTGTCCGCGCTCTGCTCTCTTTCTCCAGTATCGCCGTGTTCTCTTCTTGCCTGGAAGATCTGGGCGTGCACGTCTGAAATCGTCGTCATGCGTGAAGCCGCACATTTCTCCCACAGACCTCGGAGCGCTTCTTCAGTCTGGTGCTTGAGCCAAACGCAAAAGTCTCGATCTGCTGACGAATTTGTTGCTGCCCTCTCTTCGCAGTAGTCACTGTAGAGCTTCAGGTTGCGCAGCCCTGTCAATGATGATGGCTGGAGGGGAAGGTGCTGCAATCGGAAGAGCGCGTGCAGCGCATTCAGGTAGATCGGCAGGAAGCTCGATGCTTCTTCACGGACATGATGCATCACCAGCTCCCGACTCTGGATTCGCCACCAGTCTGCAAACGAGTCCGTGTCTGCAACAGCGCCTCCACGTTGAGCGTGTCGACCTTGTTGTGTGTCGGTCGGCAAGAAATACGACTCGAAGGCCATCACGAGCTGGTCGTCTTTGTCGTGAGCGACCCGATGCCTTGGCGTAGACTTACTCAGCAACGCGCGCAGCTCTCTCGACAAACTCGCGAGCCCCTCTGTGTGTTCATTGCGCTTGGTGCGTTTGAGCAGAATCATGTTTCTGTCACGAAGAAGCTTGAGTCGGAGCGTGTTCGCGGTCACCACGGCACTCTGCTGGGTCTTCTCGTAGTTTGGTTGTTTCTTCTTCTTTGAGGCCATGAGAATCTCCACGGGGTAATACGCGCTGCTGGAGATCAGGATGCGCTTGATTGAGCTCAGATCTGGAAGTAGGCAGGGCGACTGCAGCGTCTGCCATTTACTCGCTCTCCTCATCTCTTCTTCGCTTCCCTGTAGAAAGTTACGCTGCTGACAAAGCTCCAGACGCACGGAAACGGAGCAATTTGAGCCCGAGTTTACGTCGATCGTCTCCAGGAGCCTCGACGTGTCCACTGCGAGCACGTACAGGTGGCGGAACGCCTGCAGGTGATACTTGTTGTCCGCAGTGTTCATCGGGTACATCGGGAAGAGCGCGATCACGAGCGCCGCGATCGCGTCCTTTGAGCGGGACACCGTCACTCGTCCGCCGCCGATGAACAGCAGACCGACCGCGGTGCTCAGCGCCATGTGGTTGCCGTATGTTAGCTCCGAGTCCACGCGCTGGCGCAAATTGATCGATCGCAACAGTGTCAGTGTCTCAACGTTCCCCGTGCCAGCGTCCACCAGAGCAAGCGCTTGCGCGCACACAGCGAGGCAGCGCTCAATGGTCACGCGCTCGGTCGAAGCGGGAACAATGTTGCCACCCCGACCCGCCATGATCCCCGATGATGACGCGGCTTTCGATCGCAGGTCGCGAAAGTGGACGACGTACTTCTTCAGCGTCTGGCGCGCGCGGTCGTCGCCTGTGCCGGCGAAGCGGAAGCCGATACTGAAGCAAGCACCCGCGATCACGTTCGCGTACGCCTCGCAGATCGATTGCGCGTCCGAGTGCACCGATGACGACGACGAGGCGAAGGCCATGTCGAGGTCTCTATCGGCCGCTTGAGGGTCATTCTGGAGAGCTCTGTACGCATTCGATAGCTGAATCGGCACCTGCGAGTCTTCAATCCATTCAACAGTGGGGACGACCGAGTCCCACATGACCAGGTTCTTCGCCAGCGTGCGTACCAGCAGCAGGTCCGGACGGACGTAGTCCAGCAGGATCAGTGTGTCGGGGACCGCCAGCTGGGCCGCGATCGACTTGTTCCCGGTCTGCATGTACATGAACGCGAGCGCCAATGCGCTGCCGCATGCCGTGACGCCGATGTTGACGTGCTCTTCTCTCCACCCGCGGTCCTGAGGACTCTTGGACTCTCGTCCCGAGCCTGAGCCACCGTTCGACGAGCCACTGCCACCACCACTTCCGTCATTACCAGTAAAGTTGCTGCTCGCACCAAAGGTGTTCCACTTGCGACCGCGATAGAGGCACCCACCGGCAGCATTCGCGTCACCAAACTGCTGCGCGCCGCCGGCAATGTACTTGTAGAGCTTCTCTTCGAGCTTCATGTCTCCGAGCCCCGGATCCCCGCTCTTCGTCTGACCGCGTCCAAGAACAACGAGTCCGAGCGCGAGTCCAGCAGCCAGTGCGTACCCTTCGAGCTGATCGAAGGATGCAGTAGAAAGCCCCGAGTTACTGTTGCTGCTGACAAACTGCGCGGACGACGGCGACCGTGCGATCTCCGTGAGCAGCAACTCCGTCATGAGGCGATGGCCCGTGGCCTGGTACAGAATCCCAAGTCCCAGCAACGCTGCTGTCTGCGTCGACGCTGGCACGGAGAACTCGGCAAACGGCGGTGGGAGCAATGATGGGATGTGCAGACAGAGCATCTTGGAGACCGATCGCTCGAGCGTGAGCTCGAGACCCGAGCCTACGAGTGGTGCCTTGGACGTTGTTGACCCAGATAGAAACCCATCGTCTTCAAGTGAGACGTCTGCCAGACCTGGGTCGCCGCCTGATTCCGGAGAAGAAGCTGTGCCTGAGGTTGAACCAACCGAGTCTCGACTCGAGCCAGTTCTCCTGATCTCTTCAGACTGGTTCTTGCGCCGCTGTCTGCAGTGCGCTGCGGTGGTCGCCATCCCAAGAAGGATCGCAACAGTTACGAACTCGTTCGAGAGCGATAAATAGTTGTACACGTCCGCCATGGAGAGGCATTTCAGATGCCCTCGCAGCCCGAGTCCGAGCAAGAGACCGGCGTGGGCGGCGTAGGCTTCTTCCAGACCCCGCTTGGTCGCTTCAGGCGAAGACGGCGTCTGTGCGTTGTTGTTCCTCCCCGCAGCTCGCGCCTGGTGTTCTGCGACTGACGGACGATGGTACTTGATCCAGTAGCGATTCACCACGTTCGATAGATCACGTGCTGGCAAACGGAGACCCGCAGCGCAGCCGTTGTGGAACTGAGGCCAGAACGTCAGCTCCTTGGCGTATCCAGACACGTCCAGCGAGACGACTGCGTTCGTAGGCGGCGTCCGGCCAGCAAGCGGGAGTTCAGGGACGCGCAGTTGCCAGGCTTGGTTCTGCGCCATGCTCATGTCAAAGCTGCCCAGAGTGACCATTCCTCTGGCCACGGGTAGTGACATGGAGCGCTTGCACAGCAGCAGGAGGCGAGCCTGTTGCTGTTGCACGTAGTCCTGGTCCGAGGTGTCCGAGGTCTTCTCCAGTTTCAGGCACAGCGGACGGTTCGACCGAATCAGCCGTGCGACTTCTTTCATTCGCTGGTCGGATGGGAACAGCGGCTGGCTGAGCTGAATGATCTCCTCGAGCCCGTCGCTCACGGCGTGAGGCTGTTGATTGCTGTCATTCTGGCGGTGCAGCTCACCAGATTCTTTCGAAACGTGGCTCAATGAATGCTCAGAAGACTGGGAGCTGTTGCTGGTACCAACCCGACTGGAGATCACGCCTGCGAGGTCTTCTCGACCGATAAAATGGCAGATGTCCTCCGTGATGAACGGTGGTGGCGCGTGTCTGAACTTGCTGATCGCTTCGCCAATCGGGAATCGGACTCCAAACGGCAGATCTTGAATAGACAGCCGCACTCCAAACGGATTCTGGGTCAGGAACGCCATCAGCTCTGCTCGCTGCTGCCTCTCCACGTGTTCTTCTTCCTTGCTTGATTCACTTTCCGAAGCTTCTGGTGCCTGAGGTGGACCCAAAAGCTCGTAGACCTGGCAAACCGCGCTTGTACACCACAGTGGCGAAGCATCTCCTCTCCGCGCGCGGCTCTCTACGATATCGCTTGAGCTTAGCAACCTTGGAAATGACGTTTGTCGTAGACTCGAACGACTGGTGCTGAGGATCTTTGCGTGAACCCAACTCAAGACGTCTGGCACGCACGAATTGTCCCAGTCTGGGAACAGAGGCGATTCGGTTTCTGCTGTCTTGGACGCTAATGATGCGCTGCAACGCGGATCCTTGCCAGTTTCTTGCTGGTAGTAGGCTTTGTAGGCTTCGAGCCCCAGGAGCGCTGAGATTTCCAGCTGCAAGTCCGCCAATTGGTGCCGAAACTGAGACGACGTCACCGAGAGCTTCAAATCTTCGTGCAGCAGATGTAATCCCGCAAACACCTCCATCGTGTGCGCTTGCAGCGGTGAAGGAATCCGTTCTGCCACCTTCAACTTGGAGGTCGCTGTTGTTTTCCGCGTCGTTGGTGCAAATGACGTAGTATCCAGGTGCAGGAACATCATCGGATTTTGACTTTGGTACGTCTGATGGAAGCTCGATCTGCAGAGTTTGTCAAAAGCTGATTCCGGTTGTGCTTGCGGCTCCACTTGCATCTGATCTCCTGTCTCTTCGTCATCTCTTGAAAGCGCTACAAGCGCAGTGATAGCATCACAGAACACCTCCCACTCGCCCTTCACACTCGAGCTGCTCTCGTCCATGGTTGTGGGGTCTTGAGCTTGATGGTGCTGCTTCTGGTGCTGAGCAACAATGTCTGCCTTCAAACCAAGGAAGGCAGTCGCAGGCAGAGCATTCTGGAGGACGCTGAACACTCTCTCCAGCAATGGCGAGCCAAGCGCAACTCGGAGCGGGTGTTCGCATCGGCTGATCGTGTCTGGGAAGTCGCTCACGCTGTGTCCGCAGACCTCAAAGCTCGAGGCGCCGTCAATCGCTCGGATCTCTGTAGTCACTGGCCACGAGCTGTTAGCACTCAAGTCTTGCACACTCGGATCCACAAGCGTACAGATCCGATGCTCTCCTCGATGCAGCACCAACTTCCAGTCATTCTGCAAAACGACGATGTCCGTAGCGCCACTCTCCATCTCCCTCGACGACGCTGAGATCGGCAGCGCGTCGCGGCATCGAATCATTTTCACTCCGCTTTCATCTTGCTCGAGGTCCTTGCTTACGCTCCTCGTACTTGAGCGCTCGCTTAAGAACCCGTCGAGGCGCTTGAGAACCAAGGCGCCACTCTCTTTGTCCATGAGACACAAGAGCGGCGCGAGACCCAGATCTGTCGCGAGGAACGCTGCCTTCGATCCAGTCGTGTAGGAAGAGGACGCCAGAAGCTTGCTTCCGCTAGACGAGCGCGCTCCCATGACTGGGGATTCCCACTTCGGCGTCGCCATCCAGTCTGGCGAAATCGTCACCTTGTCGGCGTCATCAACCTCACTCTCTTTCTCGCGATGCTTCTGCCATGTCGCGGAATCCACGACCATCACAGGTGCGACACGACGAGTTCGGGTCACTGGGAATGCCTGGAGTTCGTAGACGCAAAAGCGTCGATCCTGGCTGTGGAAGCAAATGAGGAGCACCTTGGATGCGATGAATGCCACGATCTCGAGCGCCGAGTCGCACAGAAATGCTCGCTGTCGCGCCTGAGCTGAGCGCACTGCTGTTGCTGTCGAGATTGAAGCAAGCGCGACGGGCTTGACCTCGTCCAGCGGGTGCGCGAGAGTGAAGAAGCGCGGGCGTGACGTGAGCTCCTTGTCGACGAACAGCGTCGCGTTGGGCGTCTCGGTGCCTTTCTGCGACGACTGTGAGAGTGAAGACGTCGTCTGCTGCACTGGCGGACTTCGCTGCATCAGCAGTCCGCTTTTCATTGCGAACAGGCGGTTCGCCTGGAAGGGCAGCGCGGCCTCGTAGACCTCGCCTGTCGGTGTGTAGATGTTGACGCAGTCGGAGCGCACGAGCACGCACAGATGCAGCATTGCAGGCAGCTCCAGTCCTTGACCACGAGCGTGTTTCTGATGCCGAGTAGGTGCATCGCGAAACGACGGTGACGGCAGTGGTGGTGACGCCACCGAGAGCCCAATGGATTCGTTCTGGGCTGTTGCTCGTGCCGATGAGGACGTGTCGAACTGCACCATGACGGCGTCGAGCACGCGCTCCGGGAACACGAAGCTGCGCTCGACGACATGCGTGCCGCGATGCAGGAACGCGACGCAGTTGTTCACGACGCGCACAACGTACGGCGTCTCGCTGTATTCGCGCTCCATGAAGAAGAGCTTGCTGAGTGCGGCTGGCGGCGCAGGAGACGCGGCGCGCTGCAGCGCATGGCGAGTGTGCGTCCCGGACGATGACGCGGCGTCGAGCTTCTGCAGGAATGGGTCGCTGGCGTCCATCCTGCGCACCCCCGTCCAGCGCACGCGCACGCGCGACAAGGCTTCGTCGCCCGCATCGCTGGCTGCTGTTGCCATGTTGGCTCGGATCTGCGGGGCTTGCAGTGCAACAAAGGACCTTTTGGTTGCCACCCCGTGATCTCACGACCAGCTTTTGACGAAACCAAGTCTCGATTTGATGTCTATAAATCCATGGCGTTTTATCCGAGCTTGCATTTACATAGAAGCTTGTTTGAACCAAGAGTAAACGGCAATCGCGCGAAGCAATGACAGAGCGGGTCATCGTTGTTTTCTTTCTTTTTCTTTCCTTGCTTGTATCTACGAAGCTCGTGGACGACACTACGATCGGCGAGCTATGCGCTCGCACCTTGCCTCCTACACATGTAGCTTCTCTTCGTAACGTAGCGCCTGATCCGTCTGAAAGCAGGAGCTAGGAGCAAGGTCGGCAAGCTCCACGAACCCCACGTCGTTTCCGTTTAAAAAATGCTCAGCTTCACTTCCATAGCCTCGTGGACGCGGAATGTGTGCTCTGGGTGCTGGTTCGGGTCTGCGAGTAGAAGATACATGCATGTGTTAGCAAAGCCACCCCGTCAAAGAGCTTAATGCCAAGACCGCTTACCGTTGAGGAAGTCGGTGAAGTCGATGTCCTGGTCGGCGCCCGTGAGCGTGTCCAGACCGGCGTGCGAGCTTGGGAGACCAGGGAGGCGCTGTTGATAAGATAGAGACGCATCACGTAGAGCGTCACGACACGTTGGATCTCAAGCAAGTCCAACAAAGTCTCCACATTACCAAATAAAGACAAGTACGTACAGTAAACTGCTCCATGACGGCCTTCTCCGTGCGCAGACGCATGGCCGCGGCCTTGCCGTACACCTGCTCGACCGTCGCCATCTTCAGCTCCCAGTTGGTAGCGCGGTGCTGTTCATAAAAACAACAACAACAACAACAAACAAACAACGTCCAAGCAGGTCAGAGACAAAAGATCCGAAAGGAGACCGAGCCTTTGCTCAAACCGCCACGACGCGTAGTGCAGGTCGCTGGCCAAACAAGAGAAGAGACACTCACGATCGTCTGCAGGCGCTGCACCTCGTGCACCGGTCGCGCGTCCTCGCTGGCGCTGAAGAAGCCGTGGCGGAGCGCATCTGGCGGCGCGCGGACGAGTGGGAGGTTGGTGAGATCCTACAGAAAGAAGGAGACGCAGTGAAAAGGGGGGAGAGACACAGCGTCAGCGTCAGCGTCAGCACAACACACACGCACACATCACATATATAGAGAGGGGCACATGTCGCCGTGTACGCTTGGTGCGCATACGCAGCACACCACGCCCGCCCCCACAGGAAGCGGATCGGATCTTACCATCGGAACAACTTCTTGGCTTTCTTCCTGTTTGCTTTTTGGGAGTCCCCTTCTTGCTCTTGGCTCGTTTTAACCCAAAGATTCGTTCAACCCGAATGTGGCTCCACTGCATACTGAGCCAATGTGTATTCGCGCAACTCGTTTTTGGAAACACCACAAAGTTGCTCCTATGGCGCTGTAAAAGGAAGAGCTCGCATTTTCACTTCGTCCGTCCACCAAAGCAGCAAAAGCGACCAGCAGGGACGATGTCGCGCAAGGCGCGCAGCAAGGACGAGGACTTTGGGCTCAAGAAGTCCTCGGGCGTCAACTACGGACAGGTGCTCGACCGCCAGATTGACGACGACCGCTTCGAGCGCCAGCGCGCGATCCGCGTCGGTGCCGCGCCGGTACGTTTTCAATTGCTTCTTCTTCGCTCGTGGTCCGAGCACATCGACACAGGATGGACACTCGCTCACAGACTCCGTGCTCTGGTTGCGTTATGCTCCGATGGTGTATGCCTGTAGGCGCCAGCAGCACCGCAGGCCAGCAGCTCCGGCGGAGTCAAGAAGCCCCCAGCGCAGTCAGCGACAATGGACGCGTTCATGCGCATGGTGACGGGCAAGGAGGAGCGCACGATCGCGGACCGCATCAGCGACCCGAACCGGCCGACGTGGGAGCAGTACAAGAAGGAGAACGCAGACAAGCTCGATTTGTTCAGCGGCAACGAGGAGAAGGAGATGATAGAGTACAGGAAGAAGCTCGACGCCGCGCGTGAAAAGGTACGGAGAGCTCACTTAGTGGTAGAGTGCCTTGTTTTGGTACTATGATACTGATACTCGTGGTACCATCGTGGCGTTTTATTTTAATATATATACTTGATGCTTATAGGCGCTGGCAAGACGCAGCGGTGCCTCCTCCAAGAAGAAGAAGAAGCGGTCGCACTCGTCATCTGAAAGCGATAGTGACAGCGACGGCGACCGACGACGATCGAAGAAGAAGAGCGGCAGCAGAAAGAAGAAGTACGCTGTTGCTCTTGATACCAATCACGACCAACTTGGTATCCGAGTTGATTCTGATCTGTTGTGCGTTTATGACGTTGACAGGAAAAGCCGAAAGCGCCGGCGCAGCTCGTCGTCGTCGGACTCGGAGTCTGGTGGCGATTCGTCCGAGTCGGAGAAAGAGTCGTCGCGCAAGAAGCACAAGCACAAGAGCAAGAAGAAGAAGAAGTCGAAAGACCGCGACCGGTCGCCGTCGCCCGTGCGCCTCTCGTCGTTCTTTAATGGCGGTGGGTCGTCCGATGAGGACAATTGAGGGTAATGAGCGTACCATAGAGGGCGAAACATACACGAGAGAGATGGAAGCACGGAGGAATATCACCGACGCGTGCAGCACTGCGCGGCTGCAACAACCTGTTGATACCAAACCGAGAACAATACCGTACTTTGCTGCCTCCTAAAAAACGTTTTTTAATGCGAAAATTGGCGATCTTCTCGGATCGTGGCGTCATTATCAGCGCCGCCCCCTCGAAGCGATGCCGCTGGCGGTCGACGCCGAGCCGCAGCACGATGAGATTCCCAACGCCACCGCCGCATCTGGTGATGTTCGCAAAGAGAGAGGCGCAGCAGACCCTGCGACTGGCGCTCCAGCGACCGATTACGACGACGACCAGGAGGAGCTGCGCCGCCGCGACCGACACTCTTTCATCAAGCTGCTGCGCGACGGCGTGCAGCGCCGAGTGAGCGAGCAGCTCGACGCTGACGCCGCAGAGGATGCCGCGGCTGAGCGGCGCAATAGCGATGGAAACAGCGGCAGTGACGACCATCAAGACCCGTCGTTGCTGCTGTCGCGAGCCAAGCAGCGCAGCAGATCCAGAAAGAGCTGCGGCAGCGGCGGCGCGTGGCAGACGCTCGCGTGGCGCGACGCGTACTCGACCGAGCCGTTCTTCGAGGCGACGATCGATGGCAAGCCGCTACGCATCAAGCAGATCCTGCAGGGCGAGCTCAATGGCCTGGGCACGGGTCTGACGGTGGGTACCTCGCATCACGTTCACTGTCTCTCTGTATTATACCGACCAGATGAGCCGCATACTCAAGCGACTCGCTCGTGTATGCCTATGCGCAGGTGTGGCCCGCTGCCTGTGTGCTGCTAAAGCACTTGGACCACCGCTTCGCCGGCAACAACCAGCTGGAGAACCAGTTCGTGCTGGAGCTCGGGAGCGGCACTGGCGCCGTCGCGATCGCGGCTGCGATGCTGGGTGCGCGCCGCGTCGTGGTCACGGACATGGACATGCTGCTCTTCCTCATGCAGGAGAACGTCCAGCTGGCTCGAGAGACAACAACAGGTGCACTGAGCCACGCCATTCAGGTGGAGAGGTACGAGTGGGGCGCCGAGCCGAGTGAAGCCATCATCGCTGCTCCTGCTTCCTCGGAGCAAGCATACCCAGATCTGATCCTCGTCTCAGACTGCATCCTGCCGCGCCTGTACCCCATCGAGCCGCTCGTCGCGGCGCTGGATTTGCTCGCGAAGAAGCACACGACAGTGCTCATTTCGTTCGAGTACCGCTACTACGAGCTCTTTGACGCCAAGCAGCGGTTCTGGGAGCTCATGCGCGCCAAGGGGTTCGTGCTGCGCGTGCTCGAGGACGACGAGTACCACCCGCGCTTCAAGGCCGACGACATTGAGATCTGGGAGATCTCGCGACAGCAATACTAGTGACAATGGCTCAGCCAGTATCAAAATCTCTCGGTCAGGAGGATCTTGATCTTGTCCATCTAAAACGAAAAATGGTTTTCTTCACCTCATGGACAGACATTCCACAATCACAAAGAGGATATTGCAAGAGCGAAGAGCTTGTAAGTGGATGGTACACATGTTCTACTGCACCGAGCGCTTGGCGAGCGCCGCGAAGATGCTCTCGGGTCGACTTAGCAAGTCCGCGGGCGGGCCGAACTCGGCGACTCTACCAGCGTCCAGCACGGCGATCTGGTCGCAGTGCAGGATCGTGTGGATGCGGTGGGCGATGATGAGCACGGTCTTGCGCGCGAAGGTCTCCTTGATGGTCTGCTGGATGAGCGCGTCCGTGGCGCTGTCCACGTTGGCCGTGGCCTCGTCCAGCACGACCACCTTGCTGTCCTTGAGCAGCGCGCGCGCGATGCAGAGCAGCTGGCGCTGGCCCACCGACAGGTTCTCGCCGCTCTCGGCCACCACAAAGTCCAGCCCGCCTCCACTGCCGCCGTCCCACTTCTTGACGCTCGCGGCCAGCTCCACCTGCTGCAGCACGCGCCAGATCGCGTCGTCCGCGTACTCGCCAAACGGGTCGAGGTTCTCGCGCAGTGAGCCGCTGTACAGCACGGGGTCCTGTGGGATGATGGCGAGCGAGCGGCGCAGGTCGCGCAGCTTTACAGTCTGGATGTCCACGCCGTCGATGAACACAGTGCCGCTGTCAAACTCGCAGATGCGGAAGAGCGCGACCATGAGCGAGCTCTTGCCGGCGCCCGTGCGGCCGCAGATGCCCACCTGCTCGCCGCCGCGCACGTCCAAATCCACGCCGCGCAGCACGAGCGGCAATTCGGGGCGGTACCGCAGACAGAGGTTCGCAAACCGGATGGCGCCTTGGGACGGCCACAGCTCGCGGTTAACCGACACCAAGCTCTTGCTCGAGTCACCTTCTTCCTCCTCTTTAGGGATACCGCGAAAGTGCAGCAGGCGCTCCACGCTCGTCATGGCGCTGTCCGTCTTGTCCACGGCGCGCACGGTCGTCTGCACGATGGACGTGAGCATGAGCGAGTACGTGAGCGAGATGCCGCCCACGACGGCGCTGATCTGGCCCTGCGTGGCCACGAGGTAGAGCGCCACGACCGAGATGATCACGACCGACATCCAGTCGAGGCGCACGGCCAGCCACCGTCCGGCCGCCCAGTACGTGAAGTATGCGGTCGCGTTCACGTCCACGGCCGCCTTGTTGAGCTTCACGAACGCGTGCTGCATCTTGAAGGCGCGGATGGTGTGCAGCCCCGTGAGCGTCTCGCCAAAGAGACTGTACACGGGCGTGCGCGTGACGCCCTCGAGGCGCTTCACCTCGCGCGACGTCTGCTGGAAGTAGAGCGTCACGACGAGAAAGACGCCGAACATGGGCACGTACGACACGCCGATCCAGTAGGACGAGACCGACGAGACCGCGAGCGCACCCAGTAGCTGCGACACGTTCTGCAGCGTCGCCTGGTACTGCTGCGGCAGCGCGGCGTCCAGCTGGTCGAGGTCGTTCGAGAACCGGTTGAGGATGCGGCCCACGGGCGTCACGTCAAAGTACCGGTTCACGGGCGCGGCCAGCACGCGCCGAAAGAGCTCGTTGTGCAAGTTCTTGGAGCTGCGCAGACACGCCTCCACCAGCAGCAGTCCGCGCGCGAACATGAGCACGCAGCAGAGCACGATGAAGCCCAGGTACCACATCCCAAACTTCAGGTTCGAGAACGAAGGGCCCACGCCGTCGCGCACCATGTTCTTGGCCCAGTGGCCCGTCCACCAGTCCACCAAAGTGCGCACGCCCTGGCTGCCGGCGTACAGCAGCATGAGCAGGAAGAGCAGCACGAAGCCGTTGAGCCCCGCCTCGTCAAAGTACGCCTTGTAGATCGCGCCCGTGACCTTGCCCTTCACGCGGTCTTCGGCCTGCACGAGCTTCGTGGGGTCACTGTTGGTATCGCCTTCGTGCACTGGCTCTGCTGGCTTGTTGTCCTTGGCAGCCAGCGTCCTCTTGTCCACTGAAGCACTCGTAGCGATCGTAATAGCGGCCTCGTGCTGCTCTTCGTCCTCCCTCTGACCGTCGTGCTCGTCGATCACGTCGCTCTCCAGCTTCTCCAACGCCTCGCTCTGCATGCGCAGGTCGGGAAACTGCGCCAGCACGTCCTCGTAGCTCCCGTCGCCGGCGATGCGTCCATCCTGGACGACCACGACCCTGTCGGCGTGCACGAGCAGGTCGTAGTGGCTGTTGAGCACCAGCAGACGCGTCTTGCGCTTTGCGAGCCCCACGACACACTGGTTGAAGATCGCGTGGGCCACGTGCGGGTCCACAGCACTTAATGGGTCGTCCAGGATCAAAATATCGTAGCTAGGACGGTACATCGCGCGAGCGATGGCCACGCGAGCCTTCTGCCCGCCACTCATGTTGATCCCACGCTCGCCGATCTCCGTCTGGTCGCCATTGGGAAGCGCATCGAGGTCCATGGCCAGCTGGGCGGCCTCGAGCACTTGCTCATAGAGCTCTTGGTTGAACGGCGCCTCAAAGAGGATGTTCTCCTTCACGCTCGCATTGCGGATCCAGCTCTCCTGACTCACGTACGAGATCGTGCCGTTGACCGCCAAAGCCCCGTGAGTTCTCTTCATTTCGCCCAGAAGTGCGTTCAAGAGACTCGATTTGCCCGACCCGACCGTGCCGACGATCATCACGAGCTCCCCAGGGTCGATCTCCAGGTTCACGCGCTCCAAACAGAAGCCCTGAGGGGTCTGGAAGCCGTTCTTCGCGCCACTGAGCACCACTGACGCCTCCGAATCCTGCTGCTGTTCTGACCCTTCTTGGTTGTCGTCATCATCATCATCACCACCTGGGCTCACGACCACGACCGCATCAGCGTCCACAAGCGGCGCCGACCACTGGAAGTGCGCATCTTGGACCGAGATGGTACCCTTGGGACCAGCGTCTTCATCATTGTCAATAGCCTGTAGATCGAGCTCCTCGCCCGCGAGGTAGGCGTCGATGCGGTCGAAGGCGATGCGGCCCTGGGAGATCGTCGCGATCGCGCGCGGGAAGACGCTGACCGCGTGGCGGCAGATGTTGACCATCGCGATAAGCGTGAAGGCGTCCGTGACTGACACATCTCCGTGGATGAGCATGTAGACGCTCAGGGTGACTGCCGAGAGCAGCGTGGGCGTGAGGAAGAGCATCGTCGAGTTCACGATCTGCAGCACGTGGAACTTGCGGTAGAGCGCGACTTCGACGGCCCGGATCTTCTCGACGCGGCGCGCGAGCGACTCCTCCCAGGCGTAGAACTTCATCACGCGGATGCCCTGAAGCGCCTCCGAGGTCACCTTGACGCGCTCGTCCACCACGTAGAGCAGTTTGCCCTGGAGCTTGCCGATCTGTCCAGCTTGACGTAAGGATGTCCACATGATGACGACGATCAGTAGAGCTCCGCAGAGCGCCGACCAGATGTTGAAGAGGAACGCGACGAGCACGATCGTGAGGACGAAGCCGAAGGGCGCGATGAAGAACCACGGGCCGTCGCTCATGCACGCGAAGGCGCGCTCGGCGTCGACGCTCATGAGCGTCACGATCTCGCCCGTCGAGTAGCCCTGGCGCGCCGTGGACGACAGTCTCAGAGATTTCTGGTAGATCACGTCCATGAGCACGGACCGCAGGTTCGCGCCCAGCCGCTGCGAGATGAAGAAGCCGCAGTTGAGGCACGTGACCGCGAGCAGCGACGTCGCGCTCATCATCACGACCAGCACGTAGCCGCTCTGGACGCCAAAGCTGTTCGCGCGGCCGTTGAGGAAGCTCAGGATCGCCTGCGCGATGTACGACTGCAGCGCTAGCGCCAGCGTGTACACGACGTAGTTGGCGAACACGATCGTGAGGTCGCGGCGGAACGCTCTCGTGAGCGCCGTCACAATAGGCGAAAACCTGGGCTTCTTGCTGGAACTGCTGCTGTTCTGGCGGATGGCCCGCGTGTACTCGGTCATGAACTTGGCGTGCAGCACGTCGCAGGAATCCTCATGTGCGACGGGCCAGAGGTCCTCGATCTCCAGCACCTTGCGCGCACCGAGCGACACGAGCGGCTGCAGCCACGAGACCGAGAGGAACGCCCAGAGTGACGCGCTCGCCAGCGGGTTCTCGCGCGTGCTCAGCGGGCCGCGCTGCGCGTACGCGGCCAGGAGCGCCGCGTTCTTCCGCTGCTTCTCCGTTGGCTTGGGCTGCTGGTCGTGGTCATCCGCTTGCTGCTGCTGCTGCTTGGGCGTGGGCGGCAGCGCCTCGTAGTGGGCTTCGCCACTCTTGGTGGCCGCCATCCTCAAGAGCTACGCAGATCGGATCGCCGCTTGGGGACCGAGTCTGCGCAGTCGGCCGCAAGTTGCGAAGTGAGTGCCAGACGCACAGCGCATGGAGAATTGCCTCTGGGTCGTTTGCTGGTCGTCGTCATCGCGCGGAACGATGAGCGCCATTCCCATCTCCTTCAGCCAAACGAGCGACCACTCGACATGCGACACGCTTTTCAGAGCACTCCACGCGAGAATGCAGGTGAGCTTGCATCCTGTGTATAAGCATACAGACCAGGTGATCGTGCAGTTTTGTTGGACGGACACACAGAAATGAGAGCCTGGATTCAAGGACGGCCAGGACGTCGATGCACCCCGGTACTCCTTGACTGCATGCCGGTCTCCCGGGTCCGGTGCAGCGTCGTCCACGAGGTCCTGGCTGTTCATTTCGCCGGCAAATCGAAACCCACCAGCTTGATCGCCGCTTCGCAAGCTCCCAGCTGACAGCAGGCCCTTTGCTGAGCAGGTCCACAGCCAGGACCTCCACTCACATGCACGCTCGCCCACCCACCAATGATCCTTGACGATCATCGTGGCCGTATCGCTCATTCGCATTATTAGAAGCGAGCAAACTGGACACAAATGTAATACCCTGCGGCCAACGGTATAGTAATTCGTGTGCGAAGCTGCCCGAGGCACTGAAAGCCCTCGACGACGATGCGGTGCTTCGTTGCTCGCTTGCGAAGCGGCTGTCGGCGCATTAGCTGCAGCAGCAAGGCTGCCGGGACCCAGTTGTGTTGTTTAGATGAGCGAGCCCGCCTTGCTGCTCCGTAAATCCCTCAATCGCCTCGAGGTGGGGCTTGATGTCAAGAGCGCAAGCTTGCACAACTGCACTGGTCTATAGGCTCCGGTGCAACAAGCAAAGCTCACTGCTATTTGTTGATCTCCACGATGAACAGACCGAGCACAGCCAGGACGGACCACCACTCTCTACACGCCGACAAGCAATCCGCCAAGATGATGCAGGTCTTATTCAATAGGAGCGGCAGAACGGCCCGGCACCTTGACAAATACCACTCGGCGTTTCTGAAGGCGGCGGGGGCTCTGCGCGTCATCCCGGCATCACTCCTCACGATCGGTGACGGAGACACACACACACACACACACACACAGCGACACTTCGCGACAGCGCAGAGGAGCATGCATATATGCACGTGCGGCGAGGATGTATCGCGCGGAGGAGGTTAATAGGAGCGGTCGTAACGCCGCTCCGAGTGTCTTGCTCGAAGAAGAAGAGTTCGACCAAGTGAGCAGCGAAGCAAGTTTGGCGACCTCCCAGACCTCAATACCAGCGGCGCGGAAGCTCGGATGGTGCTCGCGGTCCTCGAGTTCGGCGCGCCTGGCCCTCAGGGAGCAACTCGAGAACCAGTTCATGTGAACGTTCACAAGGAGAAGCCATGTTCTCAGGCACTCGGTGCAAGCGCCGCCACAAGAAAGAAAGGAAGGAAAAAGCACGAACGGTTTGGTACTGAAAATCACCTTCGTGCCGACGGAAGGCACACTCCTTAACTACATACGCGACTGTGCACCATGCTCGATGGATCAACAGCACGAGTCGAATCAACGACGCTCCCTGACCGTTTACTGTGTGCGCCTTGAGATCACCATCTCACGGTGATCTCCCCACATGCGCTCGCTTACGAGTTTCACGATGGGCCTTCGTTTTACATCGCACAGCAAACAAAATGCAACGCAGGCAAAGGACAATGTGTCTGGGTGGTCAACGCCCAGAGGTCACGCTGAAACTGCGCCTGCAGAGCAGAACCCAGTGATCGCCGCCGCCTTCCACCCCACGCACACGTCCGCGCCATGCTGTGGGCATGAGCAGGTCCACTCACACGACCGCCACTCACGTGCGCGCACCCACCACCAGGTGCACCACAGCAAACCCGATCTTCAACGATTGTGCTATTGCATGGCTCCACTGGCAACCAAACGTCCGACAACAGCAAATGGACACTCAATCAACGAGGGATCAGCTTGCAGCGCGAGACAGTGTGCAGGTCTTCGTGCGAGGCGCAAGCTGACCTCTGTGCACACTCAGTTGTACATCTTTGGGGTGAAGCCCACGGCGACCAATA
Organism: Globisporangium polare; assembly: GCA_023333845.1. Lineage (NCBI taxonomy): Eukaryota > Oomycota > Peronosporomycetes > Pythiales > Pythiaceae > Globisporangium > Globisporangium polare. The sequence continues at coordinate 31,014 of JAASFQ010000091.1, read as the reverse complement.
CGACAGCACAGCGTCCACGATGACAGCCTTGAGCTGGAGCCCACTATCACAACCAAAAGCGAACAAAACCCGATCTTCCTTCAACCTTCGATCACTACAGTAGCAACTTCCACTCGGTGTGCAGGTATCAACCAAATGCGAACCCTGCTACTTCTGAGGCTTCCCAACTGCACTCGCCTTGGTCGCCACCTGCAGCGCGAGGCAGTGCAGGTCCTCGTGCGTGCGTCTCGCGTCCGTCGGCGCGATGTTGTGCGCGTGGAGGAACTCCCGCAGGCCCTGCGTCGAGAGCAGCGAGCACAAAACGTCGACTTCTTGCTCCTCCTTGGAGATCTGCGGCTTAAGTTCCTTCTCGCTCTTCTTCTTCGCCTGGGTCGTGGTCTCCGGTCTCTTGGCATCGGCTCTGGACTCGGTCACAAGCGCACTTGTACTCCCAGAATCCCCACTCTCAGAGGTCGCATCACCTCCGGAGAAGCCCTCGGTGATGAGTCCCCCACTGTCGATCTGTCCACTCTGCAACGCCTCAATCGTCTTCCTCGCCGACTCGCGCACCAAAAAGTCCTCCGAGTCGAGACACTCGCTCAGCTGGAACGAATCACCGACCGTTACGTCCCCAGAGTTCACGAGCGCCTCAAGCTGCGCTCTCAACACCACGAGGTTCTCTGCGTCCTCCTGGTTCACAATGCCCACCTCACCATCGTCTTCACTGGTGGTGTCCACATCACCTGAACTCGCTGCCGCTGCAGGCGATGAAGCTTTCTGGGGTTCTTGAAACTTGTAGCCCAGCACGATCGCCACCGAGGCGTACATACAACTCTGAGGCGCCGCGATCTTCGGCGTTGAAGCCACTGCGCCATTGAGACTCCCATACGAGAAGTACTTCATGTAGCTCGACCACCAGCTGCCCTCTCCAGGCACAGGCTCGCTCAATGGCTTGCTCTCTTCATGTTCGAGTGCTCGCAGCGACCGCGCGGCCTCGGTGCTCACCCACTCCCAGAACATACCCCAGGTGACGGGACCTTCAAAGCCCTCGCTCTGCAGCACGTCCACCGTCTGCTGGTAGCCGTCCTCCGAGACCGCACTGGACGCCTCGTAGAGCTTCGTCATGATCTGGATACAGTGCTCCTTCGAGATCTCCCCATTAGCCTCGGGGTCGTACTCGTTGAACATGATGCGCGCGCCGAGCTCCAGTCGGTCGATGTGCTCCTTCGCGTACTTGTGGCTGTTGAAGTACGACGCCGTGTATCCATTGTACGCCTTGGTCCCAGCAAAGAAACCGAGCATCCCACCGACGACCGCAGCTCCGGTGGCGGCAACCACGCCCAGTGGGCCAGCGATCCCCACTCCGGTCCAGAACCCGACAGCAGACGCTACAGAGTACGCGCCTAGACTCGCGCCAGCGGCCGCGGCTGTGCCGCCAGCGATATGCTGACCTGCCTTCAGCCGGAAGCCCTTCATGAGCAGCCGCTCACTGGTCTCCGACAGCACGCCCTGGGACTTGCGCTCCGTGTGCTTCGTGCGGTACTCGTAGTATTCTTTCCCAATGTCCACGAGGATCGACGCGATCGTCAGTGGCGCGGCGACAGCCCCACCCAAAGCCGTGGACGTGCGTGCCATGCCCTTAGCGAGCACGACGCCACCGGCTGCACGGATGCCGCTGTCCAATGCACCGTCCTTACTGGCGCGCACGATCTCCTGGAAGTTGTGCTTGGCGCCCTTTGACTCGTCCAACTGGTAGTCGACGATCACGCGTTCAGCTAACGCGGTGCGCTTAGCTTCGAGCGATTCACTGGCGGCTTGAAGGGCGAGCGCAGCACCCCGTGAGAGATCGCATTTCTGGATATAGCCCACGTGAAGTGCACTGCTCGCGGTCGTGAACCGAATCACAGCTGATGAGCTGCCGTCACGCCACTTCTCGACAATGCCCAGGCCAAACGGCGTGCTCACCGCCGAGCCTTCAGGGAACAGCACAATATCCGAGACCTGCTGAGACTCTTCCTCTTCCTGTTCTTCGGCGATGTCAAAGAACGCGGCGATATCCTCTGTGAGGTCCACGCATTCGTAAAACTCGTCTTCGGCAAACGCCTCGAGCTCTGCGGCGTCAAACTCGACCACGCAGTCGTAGAACTCGTCGATGAGCTCAAACTCGCTCAGAGCGTCGTCAAAGTCGTCGTCTTCGTCTTCTGCATTGACCACCAGCTCGCTTGTTGTCGTCACGATAGCGTCTGAGACCGCCTCAGCGTCCCCAGGAATCGTCGGCTGCTGCTGCTGGCCATTACCACTGTCAAGCTGTAACACTGTCGGCTTGGTCTCGACCCTCGCCTTCTCCTTGGTCTTCCCCTTCGCTTTGCTCTTGCTCTTCACCTTGTGCGCTCTCACCAAGTTGATGTGGTCCTCCATCAACAGCAACAGGTGGTTGCCCGACATACTCCGCACGGTCTCGGCCTGGCGCTGGCGCTTGGAGCTCTCCGAGAACTGCGACCAGGCGCTGACGATCAGCGCGATGCTCGCACCCACGGCCACGGCGCCTCCGACCACGGAGATCGTCTTGAGACCGACTTTCCCACTACCACCACCGCGTGGCGCCGGTAGGTCCCCAGGCACGAGCTCTTCAGGCTGCAAGTACATGATCTTGTCCTGCTGCTCGGCGCCAATGCCCACTTTACGAGCCACGCGAATGCGGTCGGGCGCAAAGAGGTTGTCGTGGTTGTTTTTCACCAGCAGTGAGCCACTGTCTGTCTGTGTGCGTCGGATTGGTTGGCCCACGACGCTCGAGCTCGACGAGCTGAAGCGCGACGTCGCCCGCGAGACTAGGCCTGAGCCCCGGTCAAACATCTCTCTGAACGTAGCGATGGCCTCGTCCAACGTCTTGCCATAGACCGTGCCGTTCCGCACAAACTCCTCCGTGAGGCTCGGGGCTTTCGCCAGATGCGCGTCATACTCCTTACGAGCGACTGGGTCCGAGAGCACTTCGTAGGCTTCCGCGAGCAGCTTGAAGATCGTCTCGGCCATCTCGCGCTCCTGAAGATTGGGTTGAGATTGGGACCACCGGTCCGGGTGCCACTTGAGCGCCAGCGACCGGTACGCGCTGCGGATCTCGCGTTGTGTCGCATTGCGCGCGACACTCAGGCGCTCGTAGTAGTTCATCGTTGCGTTGATCTGGATCGACGTCGAGCGCTTCGCCACGGCGTCCACGTACGCGCTCATGAGGTGCTGCAAGATCGAGTTGCCGGTCAGCGTGGTCGTCGCGTCGCTCTCGGCATTGAGCGCGTCGACGATCTGCTGCGTGTCGTGGAAAACCTGGAAGCTCGAGCCGGACTTTGAGAGGAAGATGTACGTGCCGCAGGGCGCGTACTGGAGCGACGACGTGTCTTTCACGACGTTGTACTCACGGAGCTTCTGGAAGGAGTTCTGGAGCATGTTGAGGCTCATGGTGATGTACGCAGTCGTCGCACTGGGGAAGACACTGTGTCCTCCAGAGGTGGACGCAGCCCCTGCTGCTGCTGTGGACGATAGCCCAATGAGCACCTGCTGCATTCTGGCTGGCAGTAAGTTAAGTAGCGTCTTCGTAGCCTTTGTGATCGTCACGATGCGTTCCGTGGTCTTCGCCAGCATCGCAGCCGACTGCGCGACATTCAGGATGCCCGGGATGCAGTCCTGCTCGTTCACGAACGTGATCATGCGCTGGTTCAGCCCAAAGGGCTCGAGGAAGCTCGAAATACCATAGGAGCTGCTGTAGGGTGAGCCAAAGCCTACTGCGAGTACATTGGGCAGGCTCTGTGCGAGCGCTGTGCGGTCCGGATACGCCTCCAGGATCTTGTAGATCGTCGATCTGTTGCTGGGACCTGGACTGTACGCTTCCCCAGCAATATCCGTGGCCGCCAGTTTGTCCTTCTGTTTCTGCTCGTAGTCCAGCTTCTCCATCTGCAACCGCACATTTATAGGCAAATGCTGATACACGAGCTCACAGAAGCCCAGCTGCGCGATGCTGCCGCCGATCGAGTGACCGCAGAGCAGCAGCGTCTTCTTCGCACGCCTGGCGCGACGGTGCGCGGCCTGAAGGTCCAGGCGCTGCGCGCGCTTCCAAAAGGGCACATGGATGCGCGCGCCGCCGAAGCGGTACTCAAAAGGTGGGGTGAGCGGCAGCGTCGAGCCCAGCACGGTCTCGAGGATGTCTCTGTGTGCTGTCGCGCGCACGGCGCAGAGGATCGAGCGCGACGTCTCCATGAGCACAAAGTCCCTGCGGAACTCGAGCACGGGGAAGAGCAAGTCGTGCGGCAGCGGCGACTGCCGGATGCGCGTCTCCAGCTCCTGTCGCGCACGCACCAAGTCTCCATCGTCGTTGTTGTTAGAGCTGCTGGTGTTGCTGCTGGATGAGGCTGCGCCGATGGCGGCGCAGAGCACCGCGGCGCTCAGCAGCTCGCTCTCTGTGGACGCGCTGCCGCACCACCACGCGCCTTGTGCTGTGGCGCCCGTGGTGGACGGCTGTAGGCTGCTCACAGTGGAGCTGCTGGTGCTGTCGACGGGCGGCGCCATCTCTTCTTCGTCTTCTTCCAGTCTGCGAGAGAAGAAGAAATGGGAGAATGGAGCTTTTGAGGCTCATTTCTTCAACTTTTGTGGCTCCCCGTTTATTGTCCTTGCCCCCGTTTGGAAGCATCGAGCCGTTTCAATAGCAACATGCAGGGAAAAAGGAAGCCTTACTCAACCGAAGTGAAAGGATGAATTATATGGAATGGCTACTCGATCAAGTACGAACGCAGATGTGAGTCTGATTTTGAGCCTATGGGTGAGCGGATTGATGGGATACAGGAGCATGATTGGGTGAAAAGGGTGTGCATGTCAAAAAAGAAGAAGAGTCCTTTCTGAGATGGCTACATTCGCTGCTCGGCGAACTCATTGCTGGCTCCGCTTGCTTCGACCTCAGACAGCCAGCGCATTTAACAAATAGGGGATCAAGCAATTGCGCCATGCACCGGTGGCGTTACTGTGCATGCAGACGGCGTCACCACTCGGCCTTGATCAAAATCTAAATTGTATTTCACTGACGACTTGGCACCCTCCTCTCTTGATGGCCATCCTGACAATCCTCCTCCTCTCTCTCTCTCTCTCTACTCACAGCTTCGAGACTGTGAGTGACGACACCACCACCGGTGTCTCGCCTTCCACTTTCTTCTCCATAAAGCGGGCCTCGAGCGGCAGGTGGCTAGTCTCCCTGTGCACGTTGTCCAGGAACGCGCAGACGGCGTCGCCGTGCGCGAGTGTGCGCGGCGACACGAGATAGTTGAACATGTGGTGCGCCTCGTCGACCTGCAGAAAAGTGTCCTTCACGCCCGCGATCGTGCGCTGGTTCGTGCGCTCGCGGTACCTTTGCAGGTTCTCGTAGAAGAGCTGCGAGTCCTTGAAGGGCACGAGCGTGTCCCATGTGCCGTGCGTGACGAGGAACGGCGGGACGATATCCTCTCGCTGGTTGGTTCTGCTCGCGTCGAGCCAACTGATGGGCGACGCTGCCTCGAAGTCGTCCTTGTTCTCGCGCATCCGCTTCTGCAGCACGAGGAACTCGATGTACCGCACGAAGCCGTCGGTGTTGTCGCGGTGCTGGTAGATCCCGTTGCGGTCCGTGAAGTCGTGGACGCCGTACGAGTCCACGCACGCGCGCACGCTCGTATCCACACTTTCAAAGCCCGGCTGGAGGGATTTATCACCAGCGGTGAGCGCTACAAGGCTCGCCAGGTGGCCACCAGCCGACTCGCCCGCTGCGACAATGAAGTTCGGGTCTGCGTCCAGTTGTGTCTTGGCGTTGAGCCGCAGGTACGCGACCGCGCGCTTGGCGTCGATCAAATGCGACGGGAACGCCACCATGGGCGATAAGCGGTAATCGATCGAACACACGATCCAGCCGAGACTCGCGACCTGGTACACTAGCGAGAACGGCGGCAGCTGACGGTTGCCGATGACCCAGCCGCCGCCGTGGATGTACAGCAGAATCGGCGCGTTCGGCTTCGTCTCCTTGTGCTTGTACACGTCCATGAGCAGCTTCGTGGTCTTCATCTTGCCCACGTGCGCGTACGTGAGTGTGCGAACCTTGCTCACGTCGGGGAAGCTCAGTGCAAGCGCCATGGGCTGTGGCAGGGGGAGAAAGACACTGAGCCAGCGCCGCCAGGTCATCTCGCCAATGAGCTGCAGCTTCTCGCTCGGGATCCCCGACATGCGCTCCATCGCGTCTCGGAACGCCAGCTTGGACGTGATGTTCGTTCGGTACATCTGCGCGAGCTTGGCGAGCACGATGCCGTGCAGCAGCGCGGCGCTCGAGCCGCTCCAGCTTGAGAAGATGGGCAGCTTCCGCTTCTGGAGCGCCCAGTAGATCGCCGCGGCGTTGATCGCAATGAGCTTGTGCGAGAGCTCGGTCGGCACCAGCGACGCGAACACGCCGACCGCGTTCTGTTAGCAGGTGGAGAGAGAGAGAGAGAGAGAGAGCAGGACAGACAAGCACGCTTGTGTTAATCACCGTCAACAGCAGCAGTTAACGAGAGTCGACAGGCAGCTCACCTCGCGCGGGATGGTGCTGTCCGTAGCACGGCGCACGAGCGCGAGCGCCGCCACTGTCGCCGCGAGGTACGCGAAGCGCGCCAGGCGGCCGTCCACGAGCGCGTCGGGGATCACGAGCTCCAGCTTCATGGTTCTCGCTTTCTCACGAGCCGAACACGCGATAGCGCTTGTCCAATGTCCGGATCACTCTATGCTCATCTCTCCTCATCTGTCCGGCCGAAAGTGTTTTGTCAACATAACTGCGAAACCAATCCAGTGATTTAAATGCGATTCGTCGCTTTCGTCATGATTTCACAGAGTCATCGTCATGATTTATAATACGTGACTCGTCATCCAAAAGTACTTCACGATTTCGATGTGATTGTTGGTATCTGCCATGATTCCGCGTCGATTCCGTCATAATTCATTCGGAATCAATTGGAGGTCGTTGATTTCAGAACATCACATGTATCGCGGCGAGAGCTCGAACAGGCCATTCGCCGTGATATGCGTGTTCTCGAGCATGCTTCTGAGTATGTAACAAAATATACAGTCACAAAACCCATTGCTAGCAAGAACCACAGCCCAATCGGAGAATGCGCGATACTTCTTCGCACCGAGCGCGATACGTGGGCACGAGCGGTGGGTCCTGCAGCAGCAGCGCCAGTGCGTTCTTCGAGATGTGCTACGCACATAGTGTGCGGCATGCGTTTGGGAGCCCCGACGCGATTGCATCCACAAGTGATCGGTCACTGTCTGATACAAGTTAGCCACTCGCCACCGACAGCATCTCGAAAGACTTGCAAAGCCAGAGGTAGTGTTGTGTTCGCTCGCGTTGAGTGAATCATACCACCACGGTGAGCGTCTTGCTCCTATTTGTGCGCCCGAGAGCGTAAATCAGTGGCAAGCTGTTCTTGCTGGTTCTGCAGATCGTAATCGTGTGAAGAGGGCCGAAACAGAGCCATTCTAGCCTTCAAAGACTGTTGCCTACCAATGAGGGCTGCAAACTGTCATTGAATCAACCCAGCGCCAGTGTGTAAACCGCTATTCGCTGTCTATCGATTTGGTAATATCACATTTGGTTGTGTCGCAACTGCTGAAGTGCGCCTTGAATCATTTGGAGGGTGAGTCGCGCTGCGATGACACCACAAAAAGGGTGATTAGCATCAATGGGAAATCTGATTCGACGGACGTCCAGCACACTTGCCCCGGAGTCGCAGACTCACTCGCGCTGGGGTCGCACGGGGAGGAAGGCAGCGAGGGTGACCACGCGTCGATCGGTACGATAACACCGCGTCGATTTAACTGCGCTCGGACTCGATATGAAGCGCCAGCAGAGGATTGTGTCCGCTCCTACGTTAACTGTGTATGGTCGACGATAAGTAACGATGTAATCGCTAGAAGGCAGCAGGAATGTAATTGTGGTACACGTTACGGTCGGACTCGCTTGATTCTATTGCAATTAGCTGCAGGCATTCTATCTAGGTAGTAACGATATGCGTCTTCTTGATTGTTGTTTCGATCTTCTATCGCACTGGACAGTCACGTCTTCCACGTCGGCCCATCCACAGCACCAACATATCCCCTCACCACGTTGTGTGTTCAGAATTCAACGAATCGGCGCTCTCAGCACCTTTCAACGCAGGGATTGCTAAGTGTTCACATACTGTACCACCTGGTATATCAATCTTACATATCGAAAGAATGTAGACACACTGAGAGAATCAATGGCCGAGATGTCCTTCTTGGTGCTGCCGGTGAGCCAGCGCAGCAATGATGCGCGACACCCGACGCATAGACGAGTGTGGGTGTCAACTGGGCATCAAAGGCCCAACCAAGCCACACTGAGGCGCAGACTGTCAAGCTCATACAGTACCAGCAGATAAAAGGTTTTGTCAGCACTCCATGTTACGATAGATTGATCAGAAGACACCAACGCCCCAAATATGGCTCGTAAGTTGGGATTTGGGAGGGCATTTCAGAGGGAGTTCCAAGATCGAAACATGAACGAGTCTGAGCTTCAGCGGTGTCGCACCAGATCCAGCGTTGGTAATGACCGTCTCGGACCTGAGCACCGGCTCAACTTGGTCACGAAACTCTCGGCAGCCTTTCTCTGCCAGCTATTGCGGCTCGTGTCTGTTTTCTCTTGGCCGTGCCGCATAGCCGGATCTGTGTCCGGAATGGACTTCCGCGCGCCGTTCCATATCTTTATTTCGGTCTCCCACCAACTGATTTTACTGTGCAATGCAGAGCCAAAAGCAGCTTTGAATACGCACCAATTGCCACACCATTTATCAAGAATGGCATGTGGGCCACACAAAAACGATCGCATTGGGAAGAGTCCCGGTGTTGTGCAGCCGTCGCTTGACTTGACTGTCGCTCAAAAGTGAGGATTTCCCATCATTCCGAGCCAGCCAGCTCCACACTTCAGTCAGCGCCAGCCACGACTCCCCTACAGTCTTGACACGGTCGTCGCAGCCAAACTGAAGCTCGTGAGCGGATCTCCTGCGGTAGCTGCTGCTTCTGCTACACCACTGGTTTGAGCTCCTTTCGCTGACGAAGAGCTCAGCGGCACATGCCTGGTCTTCTCGTAGAGGTTCTCGAGGAACGCGCACACGGCCTCGCCATGCGCGAGTGCTCGAGGCGAGACCAGGTAGTTGAACGCATGGTGTGCGTCCGGAATCTCCAGAAACACGTCCTCAACCAGAGAGCCTGGCGCACTTAACCCGCTTGCCGTCGTCGCTGTGCTCTTCAAAGCAGCACTGGTCCGCTGACGGTATCGCTGCAGGTTCTCAAAGAAGAGCGCCGAGTCCTGGAACGGCACGAGCGTGTCGTGAGTGCCGTGCGAGACGAGGAACGGCGGGATGTCGACCGCGCCACCGTCCGCCTGCACCCAGCTCATGGGTGACGCCTGGTCGTACTCGTCGCTCGACTCCTTGAGCTTCTTCTGCATCACGACGAGCTCCAGGAAGCGCACGAACGAGTACCCTTTGTCCTTGTAAAAGTAGATCCCGTGGCGGTCCTTAAAGTCGTGGACGCCATAGGTATCAATGCACCCACGTACGCTCGTATCGACACTTTCAAAGCCCGGTTGCAGCGTCTTGTCGCCCGCAGTGAGCGCCACGAGGCTCGCCAGGTGACCGCCGGCCGACTCGCCGCCCACGACAATGAACTCCGGGTCCGTATCAGCCAGCAGCGGATGGCTTGGCCCCTTCTCACGCAGGAATGCGATCGCGCGCTTCGAGTCAATGAGGTGCTCGGGGAACGCGACCTTGGGGGACAAACGGTAGTCGATCACGCAAACGACCCAGCCGAGCGCCGCGACCTGGTGAATGAGCGGCCGCGGCGGGTTCTTGCGGTCACCCATGACCCATCCGCCGCCGTGGATGTAGAGGAAGATCGGGGCGTTCGGCTTGCACGCCGTCGTCGTGCTGCTCCTGTACACGTCCATCCTGAGCTTCGTCGTGGCGTTCTTGCCCACGTGCGCGTACACGAGCGTCCCCACATTCTGTACGCCAGGGTAACTCAGCGAAAGCGCCATGGACTGCGGCAGCGGCAGCATGACGCTGAGCCAGTTGCGCCAGCTCAGGTTCCCGATATTCTCCAGCTTCTCGATCGGGATGTCCGACTGCTCAGCCAGCGCGTCACGAATACTGTGCTTTGCGGTCACATTGCTCTGGTACATCTGCGCGAGGCGCACGAGCACGATGCACTGCACGAATCCCGCGACTGAGCCCACCCAGCCGGCCAGCACGGGTGTCGTCTTGGACTTGCGCACCAGCAGCCAGTAGACCACGCCGGCGTTCAGCGCCAAAAACTTGTGCGAGAGCTCCGTCGGCAGCAGAGCCGCGAAGAAGCTCACCATGTTCTGTACATGTTTACATACACGCGCGAGTCAATCAGCCATCGCCATAGCGCATCGATATGAAGTCCATCACATTGCATTAGCGCACCTCCTTGACGACGTCCTTGTTGCGCGCGCGCCGCACGAGGTGCAGCATCGTGAGCGCGAACGCCAGGTATCCCCAGCGCGCGGCGCCGTCGCTCGTCACCAGCGCCCGCACCGTCTTCATGCTGCTACCGCGAACCGTGAACACACACACACACAGCGAGAGAGCTTGCGGTCGGTCGTCTGCTTGGCTTCCTGGCGAGAGCGAAAGTGCGAGATGGCCCTCGCTTTCACATGTTCAAGTTGACGGGACCATTTAATATCTGACTTTTGAGGAAGATCCACATTTTCGTATAATTCCGACATATCCAGCCTCCTTTACGGATTGACCGCCTTGACATACCGAATTTGTATCCACATACATTCTCAAGACGATAAGGCGGTCTATCCTTATGAACGGCAGCATATGAAGCTCGCTGAAGCAAACCCTTTCGAAAGGCTGAAATCGAACCAAAAAGAACGCAATGGCTGAAGCGAACCGTTCCATTGACGCCGTGCCCGTCATTCCGCCAGAAGGACAATCCCACTAGTGCGTACCGTAAAGCTATCTGTCTGTTCTCTATGGACGCTTTCTCGCTGGCTGCACAGCACACTTCAACTTGAGTCAAACGCACCAATGGCTTCACCACCTTTACCTCTTGACAGCCCAAGCTCACTCACTCACTCACTCACTCGACCTTGATCGTGCGGTAGATCTTGCGCACGAAGACGAGCGAGCTGCGGAAACCGATGAAGCCGAGCATGACGAAGAAGCAGTAGGCCATCATGCCCGTGTAGCCAAAGTAGAACGCGGCCTGGAAGAATCCCGTCATGGCCGTCGCGTGCTTGTAGTACCAGACGCTGTAGAGCAGCACGAACAGCCCGGCCACGCCACCGGAGAGGTACGAGCGCCACCACCAGCGGTGGTCCTCGGTCGACAGCTGGATGTACGTGAGCGAGATCGTCGTGAACGCCGTCACGAACACGAGCATGACGAACGACAGGAACAAAATCCCGAAGAGCTTGTAGATCGAGTGGCCCCAGATCGCCGCGAAGATGTGGTGCAGCTCAATGTACACGGCGCTGAACGGCAGGCAGCCGGCGGCCAGCATCAGCACGGCGGGGCTGCGGTACGCCGGCACGGTCGGAATCTCGCGCGGGATCTTGTTGGTCCGGCAGGGGGCATTGAAGTCCCCTGCCGTGTTGCGACCGCCGATGCCGCCGATGACCGTGAGCGGCAGGGCCACGAGCATGAAGAGCGCGAGCACGATCATGATCGTGCCGAAGGGCAGCGCAGCCGACGAGTCGTTCCAGATCGCGACCGAGTTCAGGAACGAGAACACGATGAGCAGCGGGCCCGGGATGATGAACACGCAGAGCAGGATGTTCCAGACCCAGCGCTGGCTGTGGTGTAGGATGGGGCATACAGCATAACAACCGGACATTGTCAGCGCCGAAATCACAAACCAAAGCGCAATAATGAATGAGCGAATAGTTAGGAGAACGCACCCTCCAAGCTGGCGGTACAGACGCGCCGAGTGGTACCCGCCGACACTGGCTGTGAGTGCGTAGAGCACGATGAACGCGGCCATCATGCCGCCGCGCTTGTTGGGCTTGACGATCCCGAGCAGCGACGACACGAGCACGACCGAGAGCATCGCGAAGAGCTGCGCACCCGCCCCATTGAACGCGCAGAACAAACTCAGATTCGTCGGCATGCGGAACACGTCGGCGTGCACGAGCTTCCAGCCTGAGTCGTCCTCCAAGCCACCGACACCACCAGCTCCACCTTCGTCGCCGGCCTCGAGGTCCATGTAGCGCGAGAAGTCGCGCTTGAGGATGCGCAGCATGACGATCGAGAGAAACGCCGTGAGCATCATCACGAGGATGAACGAGTTGATGACGGAGATCCAGTGCAGCTCCAGGTCGTCGTTGAACTCGCCCTCGTGCACGTTGCGGTCGTCGAAGCTCAGGTCCGGACGGTGGTGCCACGTCACCGAGTACGTGAAGATCGCCTCCGGGTGCGCCGCCACGTTCTCGTCCGAGAGCGCGTAGCGGTATTCCAGTCCCGGGTTCGACGACGACATGGACACGTTCGCGGCCACGAGCTTTGTATCAACAAAGTTGCAAACAAGGTCAGTGCCATTTATATGATGCATGCCGCAACGTGCGCAAACACAAGTAGCAGCACGTACGCGGTTCTCGCCCTTGGTGTCGAGCCCTTCGTCGTTGAACGCGATGTCGAAGTGCAGGTGCGTGTTGAGGAAGTAGTGCACCTGCGTCATGCCCTGCTGGATCAAGTACCCCACCTGGCCCTGCAGCTGGATGTCGTCCACATACATCTCAAAGTGCAGGCGCAAAAGGCGGTTAAGGAGTCCCAAGCCAATACACATACACACACACACACACACATATATATATACGCAATACGCATGAGAGGATATTTCATAGTCTTCGTCCACCGCGTCCTTGAAAGCCTGGACAACGTCGGGCGTCATCGGCAGTTTGCAGAGCTGCGCGTAGCTCTGATCCACGCCAAAGTAGAGGTGGTAGTCCGTGATGACCTTGCGGCTGCCCGTGAGCAGCTCGCCCAGCGCGTGGTCGTCCCATTGGTTGCCCTCCTTCGGCTTACAGTACGGCAGTTTGTAGTACTGGTACGTCTCGGTCGGGTTCGCGTACGGGCGGATCTGCAAGATTCATGGCATTCATTGCACACGTGGCGGCGGTTAGTGGCCGTCTGTGTGCGGCCCCTCGGTCGCCGTACTGTGCTGTCGTATAGAGGCAGACGTACCGTGTTGGCGACGACAAGCACCTCGTCGCGCGCCTTGTACTCGGTCGCGTGCGCGAGCGAGAGCGCCGCTGCCGCAAGGACTGCGAGCGCCCGCATCATCATCTTCATCATGAGCTCGTCGTGTGTCGCTGCGGATAAAAAAGAGCGACTGACAGTGACTGCGACCAGTTCTCGTTTACCGTTTGAAGTTCTCGTTCGCAAAGTCAGGAGGTACAGCGTGGGCTGGACTAAGTACGCCTGTCAACTCCATTCAGCAAAAAGGACAAAGAGGGTATGAACTCGAAACTCGCCATCGGCTGCGCTGCTCGTGTGTGCAGGGCGGTCAGCAGCTGGTCACGCGGAGCATTGTCGATAAGTGGATGTAGTGAGCTGCTCTCCGTTGTCGCGAACGCATTCTTGTGAACACTGTTGTGTTCATGGTGTGGTCCATGGTGTGCGTTGTGGCAGTGCTGATAGTCGCGCGGCATGTCAACACGGAGCAAGTCACACCCGGAACGTCCATGTAAGTGGTTTGTTTTCCACACTTGTGGGTAAGTGGCTTTGATCCTGACCCAAGTATCTTCTGCTGCTTCATCTGCACGGAGTGGTTTTGCTGGGCTGCTTCCCGGCAGATCGCCGCTGTTGCTCGTGAACAACTCGGCGTTTCTCCACGACCTAATCGTGCCTTCAGTGCTCGTCTCCCAAGTTCTACCGAGTGGAATGGCGACAGTCGTGGCCAGAGCGCGTTTAGCTGGGGGTGTTGGCGCGTCCTCGTCCTGGAAGAGTCCGTGGGGGAAGCCGAAGTCGTCCAGTTGGATGTCGGGGGTGTCTTGCGAGTGGCATGACTCGTTGTCGTAGTCCGTGGCAGATTGAGAAGTGAACAGAGCAAGCGGCTGAGCGCTTGCTGCGAAAGAAGGGAGAGAGGAGAGAAGGAGAAAGCAGCAAACCGATACGCCCGTTCTGTTTGTCGTTTGTTGTACATTGCGTCCTTCTTCGTTTTCTTCATTTTGTTCATGTTGGATACTGTGACATACGTGGTTGTGTTTTACATCCCGAGCGAGCCGGTCTTGAGCGCGAGCGCGATCTCGGCCATGGTCGGACGCTTGTTCGGGTCCTTCTCGAGGCACGCGCCAATGATCTCCTGCATCACGGGCGAGCAGTGGGTACTCAGGCGGAAGCCGATCTTGGGCGACACGGCCGACTCGCTCTGTCTCGACGTGATCGACCGGCGCGAATTGATCACCGGGTTCTCGCCCGTGTCGAGCTCCACGAGCAGCACGCCGAGCGAGAACACGTCCGACTTCTCGGTCGGCTGGTTGCCTCGCAGCACCTCCGGGGCCGCGAACACGCCGCACTCCGAATCCAACGGCGAAAGCTTCACGTAGTGGAAGACCGCAAAGAGACTCAATTTCGCCGCGTAGTGCTTGTCGAGCAGCACGTTGAAGGAGTTCAGCCTTCCGTGGACGATTCTCCGTTGGTGCAGGAACGAGAGCGCGTCGACGACCTGGCGTGCGATCGCATGCTGCTGGGACGCCGAGAGACCCACGGAACTCGCGACGCAATCCCGCAGCGCGCCGTTCTCGACATACTCGACCACGGCGCACAGCTCCGTGCCTTCATTATCCCACATGGCGCCCTTAAAGGACGCAATCCGCGGGTGCTTGAGCTCCGCCATGTGCTCGATCTCGGTCACGAACTCGCGCAAAACGGCCTTGGACGCCGCGTTGCTCTTGATCTTCTTGATGATCACGGACTCGTCCATGTATTCGCCGAACCAGAGCTCCGAGCGGCTGCTCACGCGGATCATGCGGTGCAAGAAGACATCGTTGTACGACAGTCGCGTGAGCGCGATGTACCCGTCGGCAACGTTCGCGAGCAGCTCAAAGTCCGACGTCGTCTGGCTGCAGCTCGACGACGGCGCGTTGAGCTCCATGTACGGGTGGTCGGCGAGGTCGCCCATGCCGATGGCAATCGACGGCGTCGCGCTGTTCGCGAGCTTCGGGGACTCCTCGCGCTGCCGCTTGCGTCGGATCACGACAAAGACGATGGCTGCGAGCACGAGGCAGCCGAGCACGACGCCCACCACGATCCAGGTCTTGGACGAGGACGACGACTTGCTGTCCTCCGAGTTCGTCTGCGCCGCTGGCGCCACGGTGGACTGGGCTGGCGAAGCGGTGGCGGGCACGAGCACGGCGCCACCATTGCTACTGCTACCACTTGAGCCCTTGGTTGAGTTGACACAGAACGTGAACGACGAGTTGAGCTTGGCGATGACGTCGTCGCTCGGACACGCCTCGGTCTGCGTCGTGCCGTTGAGCACGAGGAGGCCGATTTTGGACAGGAACTCGAACTGAGCGACCGTGAGTTTGACTGCGCTGAAAGGATTCGCGTCCAGCGCGAGAAGCTGGAGCGACGTGAAGTTGAACACGACCTTGGGAAACTCACTGAGCTGGTTCTTCGAGAGGACCCTGCGAAGTAAAGGAACGAAGCGTTAACGAGATGTTGTTAGCGACACTGTGAGTTTGCAAGTTGTAGCATCCAGAATCAAGACGGACAGTGATGTGAGCGCGGGGAAGTTCGACGGGACCACGTTGAACGACGTGAGCGCATTCCGCGAGAGATCGCTATTGACATGTTCAGAGGAGCCAGCGGAAGTTTTGTTAGAGATGAAAATCGAATAAATGGATGAAAAGCTGTTTTCTAGGACACAGCAGGATGGAAAGCAGCAGCACGTACAGGGACTTGAGCGTCGGGAAGGACTGGTTCTGGAAGTCCGTCGGGATCGTGCGGATATTGTTGTTCGAGAGGTTGAGCGACGTGACCTTGTTGCCCGCGACGAACTGCGTCGGCACCGACGTGAGCCGGCAGTTGTTGATTGCACTTCAAGCACAAGCACAAGAAGAGAGGGAAAAAAAACCCAGATATTTAGGACATGAGGATACAGATATGTAGGACACAACCCAGGCACACTCACATTTCCGAAGCCCCATTGAGCGGCAGCGCGCCGTCGATGCCCGTGAGGATGAGGTCGATGAAGGTGCTGTTCCCATACAGAGCGTGAAAGAATTAGCCTCATGCTCTCCCATCTATAAGCCCAACAGAGATGAAGGTTCGTGCATTTTGTCGAGCGTGTTGTCGGACTGGACGTTGAGCGACGATACGTCGAGCGAGTCCAGCGGCGTCTTCGATGTGGCCGCGACCTCAAACTCACTAGGAGCATACAAACAGAGATGCCATAGTTCATTAGCCAGCCACACCCTCACACAACACAGCAGCATGTATACCGACAACAAGGTCGACTATAAGAGCAGAGGCGAACGTACACGGAGCGGACTTGGGTGGGGACCTGCACGAGTCCGGTGCGTTCAAAGGGTGCGACGCCCGCGACGTCGCTGGCCTTGGCTGGCGCGAAGACCCACTCCCCGAGGCTCGCGCCGAAAGGCTCCATGCAGAGCGCGGTCTTGCCGCTCAGCAGCGTGACGCAGCGCGTGTCGCTCACGCAGTTGATCGGGTTGTCGGACGACTGGCCCAGCACGACGCAGGCGCTGTTGGTCTTGCACGCGCCGTTGCAGCTCGTCGTGAGCGTGTTGAGCGACAGCGTCGCGGAGTTCAGGGACCGGTCCTCTCCATCCGCGGATGCGGACGAGGTGGCCTCGGACGTGGCTGTGGCCGCGCGCGTCGTCCCGGCGAGCAGCAGCGTCTGGATCAGGATGGCCGTGAGGATCAGTGGGAATAGCGGCCGGGTACGGCGCGCGATGCCGCCGCCGCCGTTGGCGCTGACCCCTGCTGTCCGCATGCTTGTTATTGTCGATCCAAAGACGGAGTCGGCGCTTCGTGGACGCGTCCGTTCGCGCGCCGGTGTCTGGCTGGATGTCGCTCAGGCGGCCTGCCTCGCGCGACCGACTACCTGCCACGACTGGATGGATATGCGTCTGTGAGCCAAACGAAACGAAAGGGGGGCACAACCCCTCGAAAAGCTGGCGAACACTTTGTCCAAGTGAGCTGGGGGGGTTTCTTCTTCTGATCCTGGCTATTGACACAGTCAGTGTCATGTTGAGTTTCCCTGTTGTAAAGTATCAGCATGCGGGTGAAATGCAGACACTTTCTCATCTGACTCTCTGATTCTGAGTTCACACAGGAACGATACATTTCGGAGCAAAAACCAACCGAGCCAAAGCAAGAGCCCTCCTCCTCCAACAAAGCAAAGAACAGCACGAGCGCGTCGTGAGCTGCCTCCGTTGCCGCTGCGTGCTGCGTGCTGCTAGCAACCACATGGGGAGAGCGGTATTCACGACAGCACCGCCGCCTGCCTGACAAACGCGAGTGGCGGATCTGTCGTCAATGCGCGTCCCCAAATACAATCCTATGCTGGTGACAAGCAGACACGAATGGCCATCATGAACACGCGGAACCAGCCTGAGGCTGCCGGATGCGTGAGCGCGCGCAATAACTTGCCGGCGGTCAAAGAGGCGACGGCAGTTCGCGTGGCTGTTGTTGGAGGCTCCCGAGCGCCGCCACCTGTTTGCTGGACCGGCAACGCTACCGTCCACGACAGCGGCTACAACACCGCCCACATCACCATCCATGACACCGGCCACGACCGCAGCAGACCGCTGTCAACCACTCCTGCCACTCACAGTTCGAGTCGTCCGAGCTGCGAGTAGAAACGCGCAAGTCGTTAGCGCTGACCAGCCGGGTTCATCCGAGGCTACAGTCCGCACTCGCATTGGCGGATCTGCTGCGCTCCCTGTGTACGTACTGGAGGTGAGTTCCTGCCCTGGACTCTTCTGTCACCTCATCCCAGTACAGCCGCTCAAACGTTTGGCAGTGCTGAAGTTCCCGGACCGTACCTGCCGGACAGCCGGGTGCACAGGTCGGAACGGATCCTGTTTCAGAGCGCATGTCGTCTTGAGAGACATCAAATACGCACGTGAGCAGTGGTCGAAGATTTCTGATCTCGTGGACAAGAAGGCGAACGTCCTCATATCTGCAGATTCGCTCCACGAGAAGGTACGAATGCTTGGACATGTGAGTGTTCGTGTCAAAGAGATACCAACATCCCGACAGTTTTGCATCGTGGATAGCAGGACGCTGCTCTTTGGATCGTACAACTTCTCCGAGAGTGCTCACACCGTCAACGGCGAAATCATCCTTGTGGAATCTGGGGAATTGCTCACAGAGTGCGCGTCGATCTTGTTTGAGTACCATGAAACGATCGTGTTCGGTTCATCATGTTGAGCGCGGCCGTGGCCGTGTTCGAGTGCGGGTCTTGTAGCGCTTGAGCCCCAAGTCACATTGGCCAACACGTTTACTTGCTGCGCTACGGCGGCTCTCTTGATGTGTTGATCTGCATGGGTCCCGCAGGCGCATTGCGACAGGCGCTGCATGAATGGGAGTGGCGCGGCGCCCGTTCAGCAGGCGCCATACAGTCGTACGTGCTTGAAGAGAGCCGCATGCTGGAAGCCATGCTCTATGCACTCCGGGTCAACACAATCCAAAGTGTACCGGGACAATAGTAAATCGGCCGACTCTCATAGCGCGTCGCTTTAGGATCATTGCTTTCTTTCCTCCTTCAAACTGCCGCTGCACCCGCCTGCACGTGCGCAATGGCCTGCGCGAGTCTCTCAATCGCCTCTCTCTGCGTACGCGGCAGCAGCGCCACGTCCAGCAGCTGCTGCAGCGTGTACAGAACGCTGAAGAGGTGCACGCCCAGGCGCTCGTCGCTCCGGCAGAGCTGCTGCAGCAGCAGCGTCTTTGGCTCATTCTCTGCTTCTGAGCTCTCGCTCATTGTGCGTCTTGCGATCCAGGCGACGAGCTGCATGGGCGATAGCGCGTTGCTGTGCTGCTGCATGGCGCCAACAGCCCGGAACGACAGCCGCTGGTGCTGCACCTGCTTCGGCTCCTGCTCACTGTCATCACTGCTCCCAGACGCAGCCATCTTGGCATCCTCGTTCGCGAACGTATACTTGACCTTGGCGAAGAGCAGCGTGAAGATCGGCTGCGTCACGAGACGCACAATAGCAGAATACACCACTTGGTGGAGCTCCGGGGCATTCTCATCCAGGCCGCTGAGCTGCTGCAGCTCCGAGCCTTTGGTGGCCAGCACGTCGCGCACGAGTCCGTCCACACAACTACGAACGCCCTGGACGCAGAAGTGGCACGCGCTCAGCCACACGCTGCTCTTGAAGTCGAGCCAGAACCGCCGCAGCTGTCTTGTTATTGGCTGCTTGTCGTCCGCGAAGAGCGCCTCGAGACCGATCTGAAGGCGGTCAGCGCTACTGGGGACGGTCACGAGCGTGCTGCAGATGCTGCGGAACGACAGGATCGGCAGCGATGGCCCTGAGCCTGAGCTTGAGCTATTGTCCCCAGTCTCGCCTGATAAAGGTCCTGGGCTCGCTGCCGAGCCTGAGGACAGCGGTGGCTGCAAGAACGACGTGTGCCTGGACGAAGCCGAGCCCGAGGTATTACTCTCCAGCCCCAGGATCTGCTGAGACCTCAGCTGCAGCAGCTTTGGGGTCGCAAACTCCATGGTCAGCGTTAATAGGAACGTGTGAACCTGCTCGACGGGCCTGACCCCCTTGTAGGGCCGCTGGATGCTGTTCTCGAGCACGGCGAGCGTCGCGTACTGGCGCTCGAGCTTCTCAAAGTCGAGCTGCTGCTTACGATTGCTGTCCGTGAAGTAGTTGGTGGCCCTCAGCCGCTCAAGCGCGACACCGATGACACCAATGAATGGCACGCAGCAGCATTTCGCGCTCAGCAGCGCCTGGCGCTTGCGCAGGTTCTCAAAGCCGCCCGAGTGGTCGCAGAGCGTGCGCAGCTCGCGCAGGTGGGTCTTGAACTTTGGTCGCACTTTCTTCCACGTGAGCGGCAGGCGGGACACCATCAATGGAGTATCTCCCAGACAGCCCACACAGGCCATGACCAAGTGAAAGTTATTGAGCGCTATGCTACAGGCCGCGAGTGCCAGTGAGATAATGCTCTCGATCACCTCTGCCCTGTCCTTGGGCGAGTCTTCGACCAGTACGGACCAGACCAGGTAGCACACGAGTCGGTTGAAGCTTTCCGAGATCTCCTTGGCGGCCTCGCGCGGGTTGTGCAGGAAGTCCCAGAGACACAAGCGAGACAGTTGCGAGTGGTGGAAGAGCGTGATCTGTTCAGCCACCTCCTGGCACGAGTTACGCCAGAGAAGGCTCTGGAGTGGCTCCGGGATGCTCTCGTCCCGGAACAGGTCCGAGTCCGTCGAGGATGTCGACGTCTTGCGGTTCTCCAGCATGGCCAGCTCGTCGTCACTGTCGCCATCGTTCTTCCCAGTATTGGGACAGGAAGCGTTGGCCTTGGCTGAGTCTCTCGAGGCGGACGATGATGAACAAGGCTTGGGGTTGCTGTTGCACGTTGTCCCATTCCCGCCTTTCTTGAGCAGGTCTTCGAGCTTGGCCGTGTCCAGTAGCCCCGCCCTGGCGCGCAGCGGTGTGAGGATGTTGGGGAACGAGTGGCGCTTCTTCTTGAGCATCATCTCGGCGCGGTTCATCATGGCCGTCACTGCGGGTTGCGCCTTGCGGATCGCACTGATCGTCGTATTACTTGTAGTTCCAGGAACACCGCCGTCCAGCATGAGCGCCTTGGTGGCGGCCAGGTCGAGGCCACCCCCACCAGAGCCGCCAATGGGGTGCACGCTCGTCATCATCATCATATACTCGTCGTCGTGGCTAAAGCGCCGGAGGCGGCAGTGTGAGAAGAAGCGGTCGATGATGCCGTCCACCACGTCGCTCTTGACCTCGGGCCGCTTGCTGTAGATCGGGTGGAAGATCATGTCGCGCACAAAGGTCGCGGCGTAGAGCTTGTGCATCGAGATAGTGGTCGTGCTCGTGAGGCTCGAGCGCCGCGCCGCCATGTTCTCGCCCTTCTGCTTCTCGCCTAGGGCCAGCAGGATGTCCTCGACCTTGATCCCCGCTGAGGCCAGGACGCCAAGGTGCAGCAGTACAACGCGGCCGCCATGAGGCACGCTCTCGATGAACACGAGGAGCGACTTGATGCATTTGAGGCGCGCGAGCTCCTCGGCCCGCGTGGCGTGGATGTGGTGGTGCTTGCGCTGTAGCGAAGCGTCGGGGGCCACGAAGAGGTCTTCTTTCGCTGTGCTCATGGTCAGGTGGGCTGCGAGCATCGAGCTGCGCACGTCCTGGAACGCCAGCAACGCGTCGCTGTACTCGTCCTCATTCTCAGTCTCGTCTTCACCAGGCTCGGAGCTGTGCTGGCCGTGGTGCAGCTTGATTGTCTCGCTGGTGTGGACGATAGTGTCCTCCTCGTGTGGGTCCTCGTCCGAGTCGTCCCCCGAGAGGATCACGTCCGACTCGGTGTCCACCTCGAGGCGACCGCGCGCCGTGAACAGCGCGCTGAGCCACGAGTCCCTCGCCTGCGCTGTGTGGCAGTCCAGGATGCAGTCCTTAGTGCCCGCGCCGCCAGGGCTTGCGCACGAGATGGTGATGTGCGAGTTGTCGTTGTGGAACGTGAGCTTCAGGCCCGCGAGCAGCAGGTCGATCCTGCCCTTGACGGAGCCGTCGCGCCGCCGGAAGATGGCCACTTCGCCCTTCTTGACCACCACAAAGCGCTCGCGCCACTAACAACCAAACAAGCACGCAAGTGTGTGGGAACAAGTTAGCAAGCAAGACTTGCGCGCACAAACAGCAGCAACAAGATGTGGGGAAGCGTACGAGAAAGTGACTGCGCACGGAGACGGCGCCTTCCTTGATGACGTCGCTCATTGTGAGAGCGCTTGTGGTGCGCCTTGTGTGTGCTCGAGACAACGATGAAGAAATGGTGTCGTGCTGTGGAGCTTTCGACAAATGTGTTGCCTGAGATGCGATTTGCTGCTGGAGCGAGCCAACCAGCAAGAGCTCATGCGTGCGTGGGATGCTGGCTGAGTCCAAGTATAAATACCGACGCAACAAGGAATGTGAAACGCCACCACCACACAAGCACAAACAAGTCAGCACAAAGATTTGGCTACAGCAAGCACACAACAACAACAAACAAACAAACAAACAAACAGAACAAGCCAGCAACACATGGCTACATCTTGTGTGCTTGTTAGCAAATGGCTTCAACATGCAACAAACAGTCTTCTTTGTGGATCACAACACAATACAATACTCGATGGAGCGCTCACTCTTCACTCAGCCTGCTGCTGTTGTTGCTGCTGCAGCACTGACGCCGGCGCGCACGAGTGATGGCGCGCGCAAAATCCCCGAAGCGCTCGCGACGCGCCTTCGGTCGCGCAGCAGGCCATGGCCTTGCGCTGCGGACTCGCTCTAGCGCCAGCTGCGCTCTTGGCCTTGCTCTCGACTTGCTGACAGAAATTCTTCAGCTGCACACTCGAGGCCTGCGCGACGCCCTCGCAGGACGCGCACGACGAGAGCGCGAGCAGCTCGCGCGTGAGCTCCTTCATGAACGCCAGCAGGCTGCGGTTCGCCTCGCTCGTCTCCTGTACCAGGGTCTGCAGCTGGGCGTACGTGCCGGTCGCTATGGGATCAAAAAACACAGAGAGCGAGAATGTGAGCACGGCTGACACAAGGCACACCAAGACGGTTAGTGGCTACTCACAGATGCGCTTCCAGACGCCGAGCTCCTTCACGAGCTCCTCCTGCTTGATACGTGCGGCGTCGAGTTGTTCGGCCGCGCGCTCGTTCTCCTGGCGCAGACGCGTGTTCTCGGCCTGCAGGCGGAACGAGTGGCTCGAGATGCGGCGCTGGTTGAGCGTCAGGCGGTTCACGCTCAGCTGCAGCTCCGAGAAGCGGTCCGAGAGCGTCTCGGTCTCTGTGGTAGTAGCATTGCGAGCTGGCGTTGCTGGTACCGGTGGTGGTGGAGCTTGCGTACCAGAAGCAACAGGACGACTGCTGCTTTCAGCCGCCGCCTCGCCTCCAGCCGAGTAGAAGAGCCGCACGAACTTCTTTGCGAGCGTCTTCTTGCGGCAGATCGGGCACTTGGAGCTGAGCGCGAGCGCGGCGGACGCGCACGGTTGGTGGAACACGTGGCCACAGCGCAGCGCCACGAGGTCCGCGCGCAGGTCCTCGAGGCACACAGCGCAGCAGCTCTTCTCCGACGCAAGCTCCGACATCCTTCGTGTCTTGTTGTTGTTTGCTGACAGTCGACTGAGATTGAGATCGGCTCGCTTGCTCGACTGAAGCAGGAACGAGGAATGTCCGTCCACGTTGCACACCAGGAAAGGACGTTGGAGCTCTTCGCCTGTGCGTGAGAGGCTTTCTGACTTGGCTCGGAGTTCTCTCAAGACCTTGCGACCTCGTCCCAGGTAGTGTAGTGGCCTTGATATGGAGCTGGACTTTCTCGCTTGGTCTTCGCTCGTGAATCCATGCTGCTACTCTGTAGGCATGGCGGCAACACAACACACAGCACCAGCAAGCCATGCAAACCAACAGAGACCAATGCGTGGTTCTCACAACCAACCCAAATACATTACTACACCGATCATCACCTTCAGCATCAGCAGCATCAATAAAAAAAGTAAGAGCCTTCACTCATAGTCCGTCAGTCCAGCCCACCCAGTCGCCTGGCTAGCAGAGCTGCTGCAGCATCGCGACGACGTAGGACGCGCTCGGACGCAGCGACGGGTCAAACTGCAGACACGCGGTTGCGAGTTCCTTCACGACCGGCGGACACTGGTCCGAGAACGGGAACGTCATCGCGCTCGAGGTGGCCTCGTCCATTTGGCTGGTGGTAGTCGAGCGCTGCGAGTTCTCCAATCCTGAGCCTGAAGACGAAGACGACGACGAAGAGCTGAACGCCGGGGTACTACGAAGCTGTCGCGTCACTTCGTCCGCGCTGAAGCACCGGTCGAGCTGCGCCAGCAGTGCTCCGAAGGCAAACATGTCGGACGACGACCTGCAGGGCTCACCGGCAAGGATCTCAGGAGCCAGGAAGCCTCGCGTGGCCAATGACGACGACGTGCCCAGGTCGGCGAGCCGCGAGAGCATCACGACGTCCTCGGGGACGCTGGCGAGCAGCGTGTTGAGCTTGCAGCCCTTCGCCTCGTCCACGAAGACGCTCTTGCCGTTGAGAGCGCCGTACGAGAGCTTGTGCTTGGTGTGCAGGTACATGAGGCAGCCGGCGATGTCCAGCGCGGCGCGTAGCTTGAAGTTGTGCCACGTGAGCTCGCGCTTGTTGCGCTGCAGATGGGTCTCGAGGGTGCCCAGGTTCATGAACTCGCAGACCGCGGTCACCGGGTGCGTGTCCTCGTACATGAGGCCCAGCACAGAGAGCAGTTGCGGGTGGCGCAGCTGCGAGACCACGGGCACGACGTCGAGCGCCATCTCGCAGTTCTCGGCGGCGTCCGCGTTGAGCTGCAGCTGCGCAACCAACACGCGCTTGTTCTTGTTGTACTCGGCATCCGAGACGCAGACCAGCCCTCCGTTTGTCGCGACCACGCCACGCAGCTGCACGTGGGAAGATGGGATGTCCTTGAACGTGTTCTTGCGGAATGAGCGCTGCTTGCTGCTGGTGTCCTGGAGCGGGTCCGTGAGGTCGCTCGACAAGCGCGTGGTCGACGAGAAGAGCATCTTGGCGCTCAGCTGCTTTTGCTTCCTCTTCTGCTTCTTGTCGAGCATGGCCACCGGGTGGTCCGGGTCCGTCGTCTTGCGCTTCACGCGCTTGAGCAGGAAGACACCGGCGACCACGGCCGCGATGACAAAGACCGCGACAGCCGCGACGACCAGCACGACGCCCGTGCTCTTGGAAGTCGATTCTAATGAGCACACAGAAACGCAGAGGGTTAGAGTGGAATCATTTTCAGATCCAGAGGAGCCAAGAGGTGGACTAGGACGTACTGCTGGTGGACGTCGTGGTGGTGTCCGTGGAGCTCGAGCCAAAGTCGGAGCTGAGGAAGTCGTCGCCCCCGGAGCAGATCGTCTTGGCGCTCCACGTGTACTTCTGGTAGCCGTCTTGACAGGCGCCGCTGAGCGTCATGTTTCCTTCAAAGGTACTCAGCGCCTTGAGGTACGCGAGCTGCGCGCGCGTGATGTGCACGTCCTTGATAGAGTTACCCTGGAGATAGAGCTCCGTGAGGCTGCGCATCTCGTACACGATGATTGGGATGTCCGTGAGCGAGTTCTCACTCAGATCCCTACATATTGGAACGTAGAGAGGGAGGTGTTGTGAGGTTCGAAGTCCACACATTGAGCGCTTATAAGAGAGAGTGTGGAATAGGGACGTACAGCGTACGCAGTTCCGAGAACTGCTGGTTGCCGCGCGGGTCGAACTGCTGGAGCTTGGTGCGCTGGATCGTCCTGTGTGATAGTAGGCAAACAGTAGAGGTTCGCTTGTGTTAGTCATAACGCGGCGAAATGCCAGCCTCTTTGGTAGATGCTAGTGCTCTTACAGGCTCTTGAGGCTCGGCGGAAAGATGTTGCTCGTGATGTTCTCGATCGCGACATCCAGGATGTTGCTGTCATAACACACAACCAACCAACCAACCACACCATCAGACATGAGAGATGTGAGCTATAAGAGCAACCATCATCAAGACACTCATAGAAACATACAATGCACTACGTACATTCTCTCGAGCGCCTCGCTGTCGCCAAAGACGCCCGCGGCGAACGAAATGGGCACTTTCCGCGTGTTCTCGGTCGTCCCAACGATACTCAAGTTCCTGAGCGTCCCTGGCAGCGCGACGTTCTCGACGTAGAGGAAGAGCGACGTCTCGGCCTTGTCCTTCTGCGGCGGCGCGACGTCGAGCACCCAGGCCTCCTGCTTCTCATTCGAACTCTGCAGACACTGGAGCTCGCAGTTGCCGCTGGTGACGTTCGCGTGGCACGTGCTCATGCCGGCGAACGCGCAGCCCTGGTAGTAGTAGTTGCCGTCGCCCATGCGGCTCGCCTCGTTCTTTGGTTCGGCCGCGTAGCTCACACAGAGAGAGGTCGTGGACGCCGACTCTCCGCACCTGCCGAAGCAGTCGGACGTGAGCGTGTTGCGGCCCGGCCGCGCGCACGTGCGGTCGCCCGCGTCCGCAGCGAGCGCTCGGTGGCTCATGCTGTTCTTAATGGCTGGTACACGCAGCTGAGGCGTGTTGCGTAGCTGCTCGTACTGTTTGACTACTGGGCGCCAGTTGCTTGCTTGTGGTGTTGACTTGCGAGCGCAAGAGCGGAATGCAAGCAAGCAAGCAAGCTGGTCTTGGCACTGCGACTTGTTGGCTCTTTTTTTCCTCTTGAAGAGGTGGAGCAGAAACAGCGAGTCAGAAAGAAGAAGGAAAATGGATCGCGTTTTTTTTCTGTCGGCCTTCTGCCACCAGCTGGATCTGCCGCGCGTTTGCTATTCGAGCGCGTGTCCACGAAGGAAGAAAAAAAAAGAGGCATCTTGTGCAGCAAGCCCACAACAACAACAACAACAACTTGCATGCCATCTTGTCAAATGCAATCCGACGATAGCCGACAACTGATCCCGTTGTTTCGCTGCGTGCGGATGGATGCACCAGAGCCAGCCACTTGCAAACTCGCGCATTGCGAAAAAAAACTGCGCTGCCCTTTTCTTTCGCGCTTGTGCACAGCACTTGTTGGAGAAAAAGCGACAAACAGGCAACCAAACAGCCTGCTGCTTGCCCAGCTTGTTTGTTTGCAGTGTGTGTTGTGTTGTGTGCTTGCTTGCTTGGGATTTCACACGCCAGCACGGTGAAGGACTTGTGGGACGCGAATGCTGGCTTTCGCTTCGTCAAGTCCACATGTCTTTTTGCCAAAAGTGCTATGATCATACGCAAGCATACGGATCCAGGCGTCTATCACACACGAGTGTGAGTATCGCACGCAGGTCTATCAAGCAAACACAAGTTGCGCTGCGCACATGCTGGCGCCAACAACTTGCTGCTGGGGCGACGCACAAGCAACATGCAGGCCACTTGTTCTCCAGGGTTCTATTTTCAGAGCTGATCTATTTTTATATCTTTTTTATCTTTTCTGGCTCTTTTTGCCTGTCAATTCTTTTCAAAAATGGCTACATTTGGTTTTGCCCATCACCAAGAGGCTGTGAAAGGGGGAGAGGTGCCCTGCTCGCTGCCTGTGCTGCTGTCATAGCTGTTGACCGACCAAGCGCACGCGTGCCTCCTCCATCTTCAAGCGAGCACGGACGCACGCGCGCGGGTGTGTCTGCTGTTGGAATTGCGCAACAATGAGCGCAAGACGCCTGCGAGAAGCCCTTGCGGCACCACCATGGCAGCCAGAGCCGGGTGCGTTGAACTCAGTCATGCGCTGCTCAAGACATTTTGTCTGGCATTGGCTTGCTGACGTTGATTGTGCTGTTGATGTGTGTGTGCGTGTGTGTATATTGAGTAGCCGGAGTTCCCGTGACGCCTCGGAAGGCCGCGGCGAACGAGCACGAGTACCTGCGGCGCTTCGTGGACCCGGTGCTCATGCCGCTCATTGAGTCGCTGCTGCTGTACCAGCCCGAGAGCATCTACGAGTTCATCCACGACTACGTGGACGAATCCAAGGCCGCGCGCTTCTCCAAGCACCCACAAGCGCCCGGGTACGCCAAGAAGCTCGCGAGCCGGCGCAAGATGGTCGACTTCATGTCCACGAGCGTCATCCCCGTCATGGATGACCTCGCGCACCAGATCCTGCGCGAGAAGCCCAGCTCTGTACAGAGTACGCCTTGTGTCATAGTCCCAAACCGCGCTGGCCACAGAGTTAATCACAGTGCTGTTGTTATTCTATAGACTTCATCAAGGACGTGGTGGCCGCGCGCATCACCGTGAGCTCCAGCTCGCCGTCTGATTCAACCTCGTCCAACCAGCAGGACGCGGTCGAGTACCGCGTGGGCGACAAGGTGCAATGCCGCTATAAGGGACGCCCGCGCTTCTGTCCGGGCGTGATTGCCGCAATCCACCCCGAGGATGACTCGTTCACCGTGAACTACACTGACGGCCGCACCGAGAACCACGTGCACCGCATGTACCTCAAGCCTGCAACTGAACACGACGAGGCCAATAGTAAACCGACTAGCAGTACCCAGCAGGACAAGTCAGAAGCTAAGAGCCCTGCAAGGCAGCGCTCAATCGAGATCGTGATCCTGATCATCGGCATCGACGGTGCCGGCAAGACGACGCTGCTCTCGACGCTGCAGGGTGACCTGGACAAAGAGCACGTGCCCAGCGCGGGCTTCACGTCCGCGACCTTCCAGACCGAGACCGGCTCGGCCACGTTCTACGACTTGGGCGGAGGGCCAGCCTTCCGCAACGTCTGGACCGAGTACTACGCCGACGTGGGTCTTGTTGTGATTGAGTGGTTTGAGTTTGATGGGTGGCTGAGCTCTTGTTTGTTTTGACTGTGGGTTTAGGCGCATGCTGTGATGTTCGTGGTCGACTCGTCCAGTGAGAACGTTGTGCTGCAGTCCGCCGCCATCCTCCAGGACTCGATGGCGCACACCCTCATGGCCAACAAGCCCCTGCTCGTGTACGTCCATGGCCTGGTTGTCCCATAGGAAACCCTGGAGACCACCCAGTTCCAACACCTCGTCCTTGTACCTGTACAGGTTTGCCAACAAGCGCGACCAGCCATCCGCCCTACCTGAGAGCGAACTAAGCGAGCTCCTGCAGCTGAACAAGTTCCCGAGCTCCCGTCTCGTGCCCTGTGTCGCAAAGCCCGCGGCTTTTGGAGTCATGGTCGACGACCGCCTCGAGCACGGACTCCAGTGGCTCTTTGATCAAGTAAATGGCAACTTCGATGTGCTTCATGACCGCGTTCAGGCGGATCTGGCGGTCAAGAAGGCTCAGGACCAGCAGCGACGAGCTGAGCAGCGAGCACGTGTGTCTGCGTGGAGAGAGGAGCGCGAGCAGAGCCAGATGGTACTCCACGACAAGCCCTCGCTGGCGCCTCACGGGGCTCAGAGTGAGGCCACGGCCACCACGGTGGAACCTCAGGCTCAGAAGAAAAAGGACGAGCAGCCGGAGGAAGAAGCTCATGCGATCCTCTGTTCCAACTGCTCAACGCAGCCAGCGGTGACGAAATGCGCGGCGTCCAAGTGGATGCCCGTGTGCGCCGACTGTGCTGCTAAGCTCAAGAGCAGTCGGAATCAATAAGTTGATCTGTACCAAGCAACTCTAACAAAATCAAATTCGCAACTCTAATGAGGAGGTTCTAATGGTCAAGGAACTCATCTCTTCTTGCCCTTGGCGCCCTTCCGGCGCGACCCGCGCTTGCCGCCTTCCTCCTCGCTGTCGCTAAAGGCGTCCACCGCGCCATTGTTGGCTCCGTCCTTGGCGGTCTTGCTGCCACTGTCCTTGTCCTTGGCGTTCTTGCCGCTCGTGAGCTTCTCGACGCCCTCCTTCTTCTGCTGCTTGCGCTGCTCCTTGCGCTCCTTGCGCTTCTCCGCAGCCTTCTGCTCCTTCAGCAGGCGCGCCTCCTCGGTCACGCGTGCGGCCTCGGCCTCCTGCTCTCTTCGTTCAGCCTCGTCTTCTTGGTCATCACCTTCACCCTGTCCAGCATTACCAGCTTCCTCCTCCTCCTCCTCAAGCGACTTGGACTTCAGCGTGCCGTTCTTGCGTGCCGCAGCAAGCTCGGCCTGCAGCTCACGGTCGAGTTCAGCCTCGAGCGAGTTGTAGTCACTGCCGACGCCAGCTATCCCGAGCTCGACTTCCATGTCGCGGTGCTTTTTTGAGACCAGGTGGCTCTGCAGCTGCTTGGGGGACTTGAACGTCTTGCGGCACAGATCGCAGAGCAGCAGGTCCGCGTCCATCTTCTTGCGCATCTTCGCGAGCTCCTCGTCGATGGCGTTCTGCGCGAGACGACTCGTCTGCTGGTCGCCCTCCATGGCCTCCCAGCGCTCGCGCTCCTGCTGCTGGAACGCGAGCTTCTCGGCCTCGTAGGCCGCCTGCTTCTCCTTCTTCTTGAGCTCCTCGTCTTTCTTCTGCTGCGCCTTCTCCTTCTCGCGCTGCTTGAGGAACGCGATCATGCGCTGGTCGCGCCGGCGCACAAATTCCACGAGCTCGCGCACTTCGGTCGTAAACGCCCTCTTCGCCGTGTCACGGAGCTTCTTGTTCTCCTTCTCCATCGCGCGCCGGATCTGTCGACTGGGGGCGTCCAGCGTCCGGTACTCGTCCACCCACGCGAACGTGCGCTGCGAGATGTAGCTCAACCAGTGCTGGTAGAACGCGTTCACTTCGTCCATGGACATGCGCGTGTCGCCGAACGCTGGGGCCTCTTGTGGGACGTTGGACGACGTCGCCACGGCCTCAATGTCCATCTCATCGATCTATGCATAACAACACCATGCCAGCAGTCAGAACCTGAGCGCTTTGACGGCGGAGGATACACCACAATAGCGACATACCTTCTTAAAGAGCGCACCGTAGACCGAGTAGAAGCTCTTCTCGTCCGCGCCAAAGCCAGAGTACACCGAAGGGCTACATATAACACAAACCAATGAGTATCAACCCATTCCAACCTCGCTCGACAGACACATAGACACTCATGGAGAACGCACCTGAAGTATCGGAAGAGGTTGAGCCCATCACCGACACCCTCACCGCCATCACTATCGCCGCCGGTGCCGTCGTCGCCACGCAGGATCTGCTCCCGGTGGTCGTCGTACCACTTGCGCTCGTGGGCGTCGCTGAGCACCTCGTAGGCGCTCTGGATCTCCTGGAAGCGCAGCGTGGCCTCCTCGCTCGAGATGTTGTTCTTCTGGTGCTTGTCCGGGTGCCAGCGCAGCGCCTGCACGTGGAACGCCTTCTTCACGTCCTTGGCGCTCGCGTCGCGCTCCACCGCGAGCACTTCGTAGTGGCACCGCATCGCTTTCG